>MU193228.1:0-22331 GCA_016904865.1 Pissodes strobi | reverse complement strand
TTCGAATCTCTCACGTAGGTGCCATGCGTTTCGCATGAAAATGACCGGAAACGTCTGAGTTAGCGTTTTCTCAGCCTAAATATGCGAAATAACGCATTTCCACGTGTTATAACCAAAACGTCGAAAGTTTCGAACCCATTAGGAAGAATTGAAGCTTTTTGAGCTTCACTAAGAATACCTATTAAAAAGGGATCGGTCATTTCGTGAAAAAATGGTAATTGCTCAATTGGATTAAAAAAGTCAATTTTAAATACAGTTTTTCCGAATACATGTGTGGTATATACTTATTTGCTTTATGTCTAACCGTTGGTGAGAAAAACGACTATGAATCCAGTTTTGTGAATGAAAATGTAAGTTTCTGAAATTTTCGGGTAATCGCTGATCTGAAATAAATAGTTTGCACAAGCAAAACGTAGGTCATCTAAAAAGTAAACCTTTTTCTTTAATACGTTTCGATGTGGCATTATTAGTTTATTAATTTTGGTCAAGTTCCTGTATCGTACAATGTTCGGTTAAGATAAACTTATAACTTCCTTGAAATCAGCTAATAGATTTTCGAAATCTACGTAAAATTTTGAACCCCACGTACGTGCCATACGTTTCGCATGAAAATGACCGGAAACGTCTGATTTCGCGTTTTCTCAGCCTAAATATGCGAAATAACGCATTTCCACATTTTATAAGAAAGGCGTCGAAAGTTTAGAACCCATTCGAAAGAATTGAAGCTTTTTGCGCATAACTACGTATACCTTTATAAATTCACGTGAAATGTCGCGGTCTTTAAAAAAGGGATCGGTTATTTCGTGAAAAACTGGTAATTACTGAATTGGATTCAAGGAATGGTAATTTTACACATTTTTCGTATATACTTATTTGCTTTATGTCCAACCGTTTGTGAGAAAAACGACTATGAATCCAATTTTGGGAGAAAAAAACATTTTTCTGGAATTTTCCGGTAATCGCTGATCTGAAATGAAAAGTTTGCACAAGCAAAACGTAGGTCATCTAAAAAGTAAACTTTTTTCTTTAATACGTTTCGATGTGGCGCTAATAGATTCGGAAATATTGCCCTTTATTAATTTTGTTCAAGGTCCTGTATCGTACAATATCTTCGAAGGTTAAGCCGGCCTCGGTGTGGTGATATTTAGGTACACGTTTAGTGTGGTGGGGTATGTCATACCCCATTAAACTTAATTCGAAATTACCAACCATTTAATATTTTAGGCATATTTTTTGCATTGCTTGTATAAATAAAGCATACTAAACAAACAGTATGTAGTGAATTCAAAGTAACACAAATAATCGAATTTTTATTGCAGAAAATCTAAACTAATTGATATAAACAAAGGTGTTTCTCTAAATTAAGATAAACAACAAAAGAATACTTTCTAAAAGAAAATAACATCAATTTGACCCTAAATATAAACAAAACAAATCACAAAACACTGTTTTAACTGGAAATATATTTTTGACAATTGTCACTTAATTTTACCGTGTAGTGAAAAAATTAATTACCTGTGTGGTGGGGTATGTGATACCCCAGACGCATACCCCAGACGACTTTGAAGACGTGTGGCCTCTACAAAATCAAAATAAACACTGATTTTGCGGTCGGGATCGACCCATTCGTTGTATCATGGATCGACCCCGACTGTTGTATTACTCGAAGGTACTAAAGAGTTCGGCGCGGTCTTGGAATGTATTAGAATATCGCGCGTATTTTAAATTTATTGGGGTATGTGATACCCCACCACACCGACGCCGGGTTAAGAAAAACCTGTAACTTCCTTGACATTATTTGATAGATTTTCGACACCTATGTAAAATTTCAAGTCTCTCATGTAGGTGTTATGCGTTTCGCCTGAAAATGACCGGAAACGGCTGATTTAGCGTTTTCTCAGCCTAAATATGCGAAATAACGCATTTCCACCACTGAACTATATAGTTCAGTGGTTACCTCTGAGCATATCATGGTAGGGATGTTTATTTAATTATAGAGAGTAATGTGATACCCGATCTTGGATATTTTTAGTCGTCAAATAAATCAGAAAGCCATAAATCTTCTTCAAGGAGACTATGGAGAGTCATTCAACAGAGGCGTAGGTAAACAACAAAATAGGCGTCAACAACTCAAGATTTATTAAAGTAAAATTTGTATTTATCACTCAATTTGTGACTGCATTTCTAAACATCACTAATTTAGGAACAAATTGGTTATTATTTAATCAAACTTACTCAATAACTGCTTATGAGGAATACGGAATTAAAACGCAATCGGAGACGCAATCTTAAAAAAATAATTATTGTAGACAATGTCCTCTGACAGCTTTATGTTACATTACTATAGCAACAACCTGTGCCTATTCACCGACACCGGTCTATGTCGCCTTGCGAACCCACTTATCTTTAATAATAATTATTATTACTATTAAAAAGAGATTTTTTTGCATTAATTTGTCGACATTTGAAGAAAAAACAGCATATTTTAGGAGGAAAAGATACTTTTCATGGCTTGCTCTCTATTACCAGCCTCACTCCGTTCGGCTGTTAAACACGAGCGCACCATGAAAAGTATCACTTTTCCTCCATATGAAATTATATACTCTTTCATACTATACCTATAAAATGGCTATATTATTTTACGACTGAAAATTACTTTAACGTATTTATTATTATTTATTACTTATAATTTCAATTAATTTATTGAAGTTACCCAGTAAGTTAGTAGGCTTTTTCCCATGTTATCTGTCCTCTTCTTTCCTTGTCTAAGAGTAAACTATTCAAGCCCCACCCAATCCAACTGTCATTATGGTTTGTAACCGCGGCTCGCTAGAGGCGAATCATCGTGAAGGAGAAGACAACTTCGACTTCCGATTCGACTTCGGTCGAGTGTAGACGCGTTCGGTGACGGCTCTTTGAGCGCCTTTGGTACAGACCATTGAGCGAACACGTGGCAAAAGTTTAGTGACTCTTTTTCTCCCCGAGGTAGAACCGGACGTCCCAGCCAGCGTAGTCTGTGCCTTTCATAGAATTATAGCCAGAAGAAATGCCTATTCACGCCGGTACCCAGGCCGGGGGCAGCCGGAAGCTGCCGTAGGACCATTTCTAGCTGTGCCCTTCATAGATTTTAGTTTTGTGCATAGATTTTAATTTTGTGTAATAGTCGGGGGCACCAGGGGCACATGCCCGTCATACTGGAGCTCCTCCCCAGAATACAAGGCCCCTCAAACTGGAACCACGTGTAACGCAAGCACAAGGGTAGCTGTGTCTCTGCCTAAGCGCCGGACCGAGGGGTGGGCTGGCAAGTTGGTCGCAAGATCAGAGCCATTTTTCGTATCACACGCACACAGAAGACAACTTGCGGATGCTGTGACAGTATCATTTCATTCGCGTGCGCGCGCTCCTGCGCGCCTTGTCTTCGTGATGCAACCAATCGTTTGTATGTGCCTTGGTGGTCTAGGGGTTTGCATGATTAACCTTCACTTCGGCGACTAGAGTTCAAACCCCGTCGGTGTTTTAAAAATTTTTTTAAGGTTATATTTCTAAACTGTTTTTTTTCTTGTTTTTGGATATGTCTTGGGTTAGATTGGGTTAGCACCTGGTTAGTTTCCTTTTCTTGAGCCCCCGTAGCGAGCGGAGGGCCATTCGAAAGGTGAAATATGGGAAAGAATGAAATGATATTGTCGGAGTATCGTCAAGTGAGAAGACATGGCGCGAACCTAGAATAAAACGGCAACACCGTATGCAATACGAGAGGTAGAATTTGTGGTTAAATGAATAGAATAATATAAATAAATAAATAATAGAATTGTTTATTCGATATATATAACATGAGTGCTGCGATCGTAAGGCAGGCATTGGGAATTGTAGATGCCGATTTCGAAACAAAAGGTAAGTTCATATTTATTTGCAATTAAGTACCTATGTACATATATGTTTCAATCATTGTTTAAGGATTCCAATCATTGCCTTGATCTAAACATAAACATGGTTCCAATACATACGGAGGAAGATGGTGAGTTGCCCTTGCCCTCTGATTTCGATCCTATTTCTATTATACGCTGGCGGTCGAAATATTGAAAGATTGGTC
The DNA here is from genome assembly GCA_016904865.1 of Pissodes strobi. Taxonomy (NCBI): domain Eukaryota; kingdom Metazoa; phylum Arthropoda; class Insecta; order Coleoptera; family Curculionidae; genus Pissodes; species Pissodes strobi. The sequence goes on along the minus strand of MU193228.1, from coordinate 18,241 downwards.
ATAGTAAGAATAAGAATACTGTCATTTTTAAACATAAATAAAATCTTATGTGCGAATCAATACAGTTTTCTGGAGGATAAGGACACTGATGATGCCATCTTCTAATTTCTGAGAGGATTATAATAGTCCCATCTCAATGGGGAATGAGTGAGGCAGTGTTGAGTGTTCTGTGATGTGGCAAAGCCTTTTGACTGCATTGATCTTGAAATGCCATTGCAGAAGCTTGAAATGCATGGATTTATAAGAGTTTCACTGGAGTAGTGTAGGTCTCTTGTAAAGAACAGCAAGGGTTGCTTGGAGGGAATGTGTCTCGGGAATCGCCAATCTGCACTGATGTGTCCCAGGGAGCAGTGTTGAGGCCCATTTTGTTTCTTTTATATATTTCTCTTTTGCCTATCAGAGGTAAATTCATCCTTTTCACAGATGATACTACGATTCTTTGGGATGTTGGCCCTGAGTCTGGTACTCACTACTGTGCATTCAAAAAGTGGTATGGTGCAAATCTGATGACACTTAATTTTGAGAAAACATTGTTAGTATTAAGTATGTGGTTGGAGATTCAATTGTTGAGATACCAGAAAAATGTAAAATTCTTTGGGCTGATCGTTGTTAGAAAGCTATAGTGACCTATATTGCAAGTATTTGTAATAAGCTAGGGAAGGGTTGTTTCCAGAGAACTTAACGCAATGTGTGCTAGGTTGGTATGTCTATTTTATGCTTATTGATTCTCACCTGAAATCTGGGATCTGCTTCACATCATATTTATTATGTAAAAAAACTTTAAGGTAGCCAATAAAATTCTAACTCTTAACATTCCTCTTTATATTATAGAGTATCTGTTTGGTATATGAACTGCATAATGATGAATTGGATAAAAGCAGAGGCAGAGTCGCTTGCCTCAACTACCTTTGCCACATAGTTCCTTGGTATCGGCGTAGTGGCTCAGTGGGTAAAGCCAAATTAAATTTCATTTCAATTATTTATACTTTTTAGCATTCATCAAATAAATTAACATGCGTTAATCTTATTTTCTGCTCTGACAGTTCCTACTTCCCCAAAATCAATATTTTCGAAATTAATATCATTTTCAGGTTTAGAGTTCAAATTATTGCTGTTATGAAAATTCTTATATGTTACATCTCGTTCATATACCTTTAATCTAACCTCATTGTCGTACTATTGCAATTTCTTATCAGACTTTTTCACTTGGACTATTGGATAACTAGAATCTAGCACTAACTTACAATTGCTTATTATATCTCTATATATTATATTAGTATCACAGGCATCCAATTTCTAATTGCACTCTATAAGTCTAACATTAAAATGCTTCAGCATTGAGCTTTCTGCTTAAAATATTGCAATTATTACTATAAATCTTACCACTAAATTTACATAGATTGACAGCTATCACAGTTATCTTTGGTGTTTTATGTACAGTAACTCTAACATTGTCCTGGTTTACTACAACATAATCTATTAGTGTACAACTATCTTTTTCACATTTAGTACGTTTGTTAACTTTTTGCTCTATACACTTGCATTATATGTCTAATCCTTTTGCAATAAAAGTTTTCAGAGTTTTCGAAGTTTAAATTAAAATCTCCAATCAAAACACATTCAATATAACTTTTACCATCCTTAAATACTATATCATTACCAGATGCTCAATGGGGGAATGACGATAATGGTGTGGTAGTTGCATGTAATCCCAATTCTCCAGGTCTGACTCTGGGACAGTTTTATGCATATAACTTCTTTCAAAGTATAAAGATACCTAATGATAGACATGTTTTTTGATGTGTAAACATTTTACGCGGTGATATGAGGGTAAATCTCGGGAAATGGAGATGTGAAATCGTAACTTATGCGCAGTGATTAGTGCGCAGCTACTTCAGCGCTTTCTTCTAAAACGTGTTCTTTCTAAAGCTAGAATATAGGCAACCAATTTCAAATAATTGGTTCCTTATATTCAGGCATCGTGAAGACAAAATATACTCTTTACGAGGGCTGCTCAGATATTTGTGAAGCATACAAAATACCAAGGACTATAAAAAAAAACATCCAGTTAAAGGCTGAAGCAATACATTAAATACAAATCCGTTGTCGATATAGGGTATTTATTTATTTATTTTCAACATTTTAAACATTTACAGTAGTATTTACAATAATCTTAGACTAGGTAATAATATTAATTTAGCTCAAGATAACTCCTATGTTGGATGAGTGACAAATCCCTTTATCAATTTAGAAACCGCATTCTAATTTTAAGGTTAACTTTAAGCTTAATTAAAGATCAACTCATCTTATTTTTTGCCATAAAGTACTTACATTTACAAAACAAAAATATATTATATAAAAACCGGTATCTGATGCACATTATTGAACATATGCATGGGCGAGACAGACCTTAACTTAAATCCTAAACCAGATGAAAACGTTTATAATATCCATCTAATATTACAATACAACTAAGAGGCGTAAGAGAGAGAGGCGAAACAAAGATGACCTCAGTCCCTTGAAGAGGACGCCGAGGGTACTCACATCGACGTACACCAGAGTTTCAAGCTTTGGACCTGCACATACGTGAGTGGAGTCAAAAGAATTATATTTCACCCGTGGCCCTCCGCACGCTCCGGGGGCGCATCCAAACAAAACTAATCCAAATTTTAAAAAAAGGAACAAACATAGCCTTTAAAGAAATAAAAGAAAACATGTCGACGGGAGTTGAACGCGGGCCACCCGTATCACAAGCATAGGGATTGACCCCTGCACTACCAGACCTGTTGAAAGCAATTCACTGACCTGTAAAACATGGGTAATTCTGATACATTCGGTCAACGTCGCGTCCCGTCGTGTGGAATCGGGAACACAAATCCTAGAAGTTTGGTTTACCTAGACGCGAATGCCGAGTGCCCGATTTAGTCTGTCTGCTGCGCATTCGGAACTGGATGCGGCGTCCTTAAGAAGCCACCACACACTCCAGAGATTCCTATATTTCACGGAGGAGGCAGAAGCAGAAGAAAAGAATGTATATTGCAGGTCAGGCGTCGAATATGGGATAGGGATCGATCCTTAGACGCTTTAAACGACGCCTGACAGAGCGAGAGGTGACCGCCCTGGACGAGGGTCTCTGTCAATCAAATGGTGAATAATCATGATAATGATAATGATAATTTATTGATGTCAATACAATAATTTTATTGTTCACACAAGTCAATAGTAATATGTCACAATTATATTTTATTAATTACTTAATTCTAAAAATTTCATAAAAACATTTACAACACATTAAAATATCTTAAAACTAAAACAGTATTAAAGATTATTCAAATATCAGAGATATCACAGTCTATAAACTTCCCCACACAGTAAAACGCATTTTTAATTAGAAATTTTTTAATTCTAGATTTAAAACTTTTGGCATCAATAACCCTAATATAGCTCGGAAGCTTGTTAAACAGTTTGATTCCCAGAAACTCCGGACCAGTTTGACATCTTTTTAGCCTACAATAATTAATTGCTAAATTTTCTTCCTTTCGTTACGTATATTGTAGCTGTGCAGATCACAGTGGGTTCTATACTTATCTTCGTTGTTCCTGATATACAAGAGGTTTTCGAGGATATAGACCGATGGAAAAGTCATTATTTGATGTCGAAAGGCATCTCTACAGTCCTCCCTGAAGGATAGCCCGGCTATTGATGATTGATGGGTTAACTTTACAAGAAAATAATGTAGGAAACCATAACAGGCAGGATCAGAAGAATAAAAAGTTATTTGGACTGTTAGAGGAACAAATAGAAGAAGTATTTTGGAATCTAGACAAATTTAATGAGGTGTCAAAAGTAATGGACACTACATTGCTGAAAAATGAACAGCTTAAGCTGAGGGAAGCACATACAAATTTGCATAAATTATTAACAAGAATAGTTTTAAATTATGGATTAATGGAAACGGAAAATATAAAACTGACAAACCAAGTAACCATGACTAACAGGGAAAACGTGGAAAGAAATTTTAATGTTAACACGGATCAAGAACAACAATATGAGCCGAGTTATGCAAATATTGCATCAAAAAAAGCAAATTATGATCGGATGAATAGTTTAGATAAAAGAGGAACCGAGCAATGGAGAACACCACCGACTGTAAAAAAACATGAAACGATTATACGAGTCGCAAATGTGACTGATCCCAGAGTAGCGTTACAAGCATTTAAGCATGAAATAAACGATAAAGATGTAGGAAAAGGCTTTAAAAGTGTTAAGCAAACAAAAACTGGAACAATTATAGTGGAAAGCTTCGACAAAAAACAACAAGAAAAATAAAAAACTGCAATACAAACGAAGGAAAACATAACTTTTAAAGAACCTCTAAATAATGAGCCATTTTTTATGGTGACAGGAATCAATAGGGGCTTCTCAGATAGTGATTTCCTAAACGAAGTGGAAAAGTTAAATTATGAAATAGTCGAAGAGCTAGGTTACAGTGTCAGTGACAAAATTAAGATCATAGCAAAAAACAGTGTCGTAACCCTATAAAAGAAAACTGGATATTACAGGCACGACCAGCAATTACAAAGTGGTTTTTAAAGAGGGGTACAATTTTCTTTGATCTAGTCAGGGTATATGTCCAGGAACATTTTAATTTGGCAGTATGTTTCAAATGCTGTGGTTTTGGTCATGTGGCCAAATATTGCGCTGAAAAGGAATGTTGTCACAAGTGCGGTGGGGAACATAGTGGAAAGGATTGTGGTGTTCAAGAGTTTAAATGCCCGAATTGTACAAAGTTTAAGTTGAGTGAACTTGGGCATTCTGCCAGGGACAAGGAATGTCCCCTATTCAAGAGACGACTAGCCAGGGTAAAGAATGAGACTAACTATGACGATTTTTTATAGACTTGCCAAAGAATTGTGTTCAGCAAGTGGCTGACAAAACACATGAACAAGGCATAAGTAGTGATAATAGTAGCAGTAAAGTATTAGTTAGTATAATCCACCAAAATGTTCAATCCTTAGGGAACTCTGTAGACACTGTAAATAATATGTTAGAGAACAATTAAATCTGTAAAATTTTGTGTGTGACTGAACATTGGAAGACTGAGAGTGAACTGAAATGCCTGTCTTTAAAAAATTTTCATTTACCATCCGCCTTTTGCCGTGAGCATGGAGAGCACGGGGGATGTGCTGTGTACGTGCATAAGAGTGTTAGTTTCAAAACAAGATCAAAGATTAATAAGCTATCGGTTAAGAATGTTGTGGAATGTTCAGCTGTTGAATGTGATTTTGGAGGGACCCGAATGATAGTAACTGTCAATTTATAGACCTCCTCTGGGTAATGTTGATTTATTTTTTGATTTCATTGATAAGGTTCTCACAGATATCTTTAAAGAGAATAAAATCATTGTGATCGCTGGTGATTTTAATATAGAAATGATTAAGAATAATGATAATAAAACAAGTTTATTTTCTTCAATGTCATCATTTAATATGCAGCCTACAGTCTTTGTAAATACCAGAATTACTAATAATTCATCAAGTTCTATTGATAATATCTTTGTTAATAGTAATTTTGTTAATATCTCAGTTTTCGATGCCTTTATATCTGATCATACTGCGCAACAGCTTTTTCTATGGGTACAAAAGCCAGATAAAGATGGGTTAGAACGGCAACGAATTTTTTCGGAACAAAATAAAACTATATTTATGGAATGTTTAAAAGATCAAGACTGGGCTGAAGTTTATGCGGAAAATAGGTCGGGTGTAAATAGGCAATGGAACACATTTATGAGCATAATAGTGCGTCTTTTTAACCAGTGCTTTCCTTGTAGGCTGGTAGACAACAGCAATAGAAAGAGAGTGTACAAGGATAACGATCAAGTCAGAGAATGTAAAAACAGGCTAGATATTTTGCTCACACTATCCAAACGAGATGTTAGGTTTAATAATCAGTATAGGGTTGTGAAAAAGGAGTATGATAATTTACTGAGAGCAGTACGAGCAGAGATATATGACAATAAAATTAGGCTTTCGGATACTTTCTGTCCATTGCACCAGAGATAGTTAGTAACATAAGGTTTAGACCGTTTCAGCATAATATAATTTCAAATAATGAATCAATGTTTTTAAAAGCACTATCCCCGGCAGAGTTATGCGAGATTGCACAGCAACTAAAAAATAAGTTTAGCAGTGGAACTGACATGATACCGACGTGCATTGTTAAAATGGCTGTACCTTGTGTGAAGGATGTGCTGTGTTTTTTGATCAACAGCTCTTTTAAAAATGGGATTTTTCCAGATCAGTTAAAATTAGCGTTAATTAAACCGTTATATAAGAAAGGTAATCCAGAGCAGATTGAGAACTATAGGCCCATAAGCTTATTGCAAAGTTTTTCAAAATTATTTGAACTAGCAATGTGTAAGAGATTACTGGATTTTTTTAACAAATGCAATTTGCTTAATGCTCATCAACATGGTTACACAACTGGTAAATCCACTCAAACGGCAATTTTTCAGTTTACCAAGGCAGTAGTCGATTATTTGGAGGGGCAAGGTCTTGCTATGGGAGTCTGTCTGGATTTATCAAAGGCCTATGATTGTATTGACAAGGAGCTGTTGATTAAAAAATTGGAATTGTATGGTGTGAGAGGAAGCGCACTGAGGTGGTTTGAGTCTTACTTATCTGAAAGAAGACAATGTGTCAAAATAATTAAGAATGGTCGTATGTATGTGTCTGACATTGAAGAGAATAAATTAGGCATTGCTCAGGGGAGTATTGCTGGTCCTATTTTGTTTATAATATTTGTAAATGATTTGTACTCAATAGGGAATCATACACAAAATCAAATAACCTGTTACGCTGATGATACGCACATGATTGTAGGTAGCAATAATATAAAGAATCTTGTCAATAAAGGTGGAGATCTAATAACTAAAGCAAGTGATTGGTTTAGCTCAAATAAACTGGTTTTAAATAAAGACAAAACCAATGTTATTGTGTTTAGAACAAAGCAGTGTCGAATAGAAATACCTCCTCACATATTGCTAGATAATGAGCAACTAGATATTGTTGAAAATATAAAAATGTTAGGGGTCTCTGTGGACGAATTTTTGGATTGGTCCGACCATGTCATTAAATTAATAGCCAAGTTAAATTCTGTATGTTATGGATTAAGAGTGGCTGGTAGATATCTAAATGAAAAATCACAAAAAATAATGTATTTTGCTAACTTTGAATCTGTGACTAAGTATGGCATAATATTTTGGGGAAAAAATGCTTTAGTTGAAAAAGTGTTTGTAGTTCAAAAACGTGTATTAAGATTAATTAAAAAAATGCAATTTAGAGAAAGCTGCAGAGGCATTTTCAAGAGTGAGGGTATCATGACAGTGTATGCTTTATATATATATGAGTCGCTGATGTTCTTTTTTAAATACCGAGCACTTTTTGAAGTGCAAACATATCATTCACATAACACTAGAACCTTAAATATTGACTATCCAATTCATAGACTAACGCTATCTGAAGGGAATCCTTATTATATGTGCCGTAGATTCTTTAACCATTTGCCCAACAACATAAAAAGTATGTCAAGCCAGAAACTATTTAAAAAGTCAGTTAAGCATTTGCTAATTTTCCTGGAGCCATATAGAATCAATGATTTCTTTCAGAACCTAAGGGATATTAATAGCTGAAAATTGTTACTATTTTAACGCTATTTCGTTTGTGTTGGGGGATATTTGTGGATTGTATCCTATAGTGTTTTCTTAACATAATTTTGAAATAAAGATGATTATTTATTTATTTATTGTTCTTCAAGCCTTTCTCTGCAGCCCAAACACTCTACAAGCATGATATGAGTGACCCCATACAATAACAGCATAAGATAGTACAGAGTGCATGAGAGCATAATAAGCAGTTTTTAGAGTATTTATCGAGACACAGCTTTTAAGCCCCCGCAAGACAAAAGCACTCTTTCTAAGTTTTCCACACACCAAGTTTACATGGTGATGAAATTTAAGTTTATTGTCTAGCTGAACACCGAGAAACTTCACTTGTTCTGGGTTATCAGGCAGACTAGACAGGTCTCCTAGAGAGATCTTTTTGTGTTTTCTCATTGTTAAGTAAGAGTCTATTCGATCTGAACCAGTCTTCGACCCTCAACTGTGCCACCGACAGTCCCTCCACAACATTCTCCACTGACACTCCATTGCAGGACAGAGATGTATCATCCGCAAAAAGAGTGAAATTCTCCGCAGGTTCCGATAGTGGTAGATCGTTAATATAGATCAGAAATAAAATTGGGGCCAATATTGAGCCTTGCGGAACACCTACATTCATCTCTCTCTCCACGGACGTGACACCCCCAATCCTTACAACTTGGGTCCTTTGTTCATGGTAGGATTTAAATAACAGGACGCTGCTTGGATGGAAATTGTAATATTCAAGTTTATTTAAATTAAAAGTATACTGTGGGTGACAGTCGAAGGCCTTGCTAAGATCGCAGAACACTGTAGCATTAAATTTGAGGTCCTCATAAGCCTCCATAACGCATGATATGAGATTAAGGATTCCCAAGACCGTGCTCCTGCCCTGCCGAAAGCCAAACTACCGTTCAGTAAAGAGATTATTTCTTTCAAAGAAGTTGGCCATCCTGACAGTCATGCATTTTTCCAATATTTTAGAAAACGTACGGATACGGGTCTGTAATTGGATAGAGTGTTTTTGTCACCCTTTTTGAAAACAGGCGTGACCATTGCCTGTTTTAATTTAGATGGTAAACAGTGGGTATTAAAGCATAAGTTTATTAATTTGGTGAGCGGAACATAGATAACATCTTTAATACATTTAATTACTCTGACATTCAATCCCTGAACATCAGTGCTGTTTTTAGTTTTAAGGTTATCAATTATGTCTCGAATTTCAATAAAAGTGACGTCATTGCAGATAAACACATCATTACACATATTATTATTTTTTAGGTTTTGGAGGGGATCTATGTTGGTATCGGGGATACCATCAACCAAATTTTTAGCAATGTTGGCAAAGTATTCATTATATTCCTCTGGAGTTATACTTATTTCCTCTTCTTTACTTTTTAGTTTTCCACGGAACCGATCAATAATCCGCTACATACTTTTTACTGGATTTTTAGCAGAAGCAATTATCTGTCATTACTGTTTATTTTTGCTGCTTGAAGAGCCTGTTGATATCTTATTTTATAATTTTTAAATTCTGACAGAGTAGCCTCTGACCTATATTGTTTACAATGATCGTTTAGTAGGTTCAATATTTCCCTCATACCTCTTAAGTTATCATCAAACCAGCTGATGTTCGTGGATTGGTCAGTATGAACTAAGAAGGTCTTCTCAGGAAACACTGCAGGAACGCACTCTCAACCATACTCAGAAACATCAAACTTCACATCCACATTCATATTGGCCTGGCCAATGAAGTCCTCTCTCTGGTATCGGTCTACACAGCCTCTTTTCGTGTAAAGCTTTTACCTGAGTGTTCACAAATGTGAGCTGCACGAGCTGGCTATTATGGTCTGCTAGATTTGATTCTAGCACAGAAACTGAAATAGAAGATGGACAGAAATTTACAAAGACATAGTCAAGGCATGCATCCTGCCTTGTATTCTCAGCTACTTTTTGTTCAAAACCATTGCTTCCGAGAATATCACAAAGCAGAACACACTCCCTTTGACCTGTACCAAATTGCACGTTAAAATCGCCAAGCAAAATTATATTTTTATCAATATCAATTTCAGATAAGAGTTGCTCCATGGCTTCTAGGAATTGTTCAAAATTACCCGTGTTGGGTCTATAAACAGTGATAAGATAAACTCTTAATTCCAATAAAAAGACAGCACTTATTTCAGCACATCCTTCAATACTCAACTGGACGATTGCATGTAGGTTTGATGCCGCAACAGTCTGCCTGATTAAAATTGCTGATCCACCAGAAATACAAAGAACAAAAACATTTGCCGACTTGCAGTTGGTCTTAAACAAAACAGTATAAACCATATCTTAACCTACTCGAGATGGTTCATCAGAAGGTGCTGTGGCAACGGGCTTCGCTAAGCCATAATCGAGAGAGTACTGATTATAACCAGTGCGATGACGGCTTTTTATAGATTGCCGCATCAAGGTCCAAGTACAGATCCTTGAGGAACACCCTCAGTGATCTCTGACTTGTGTGATTCAGCATCATTGGAAATTATTTGATACCTATCTGATAAATAGAAAGCAAATCAATCCTGAGATTTTCACTGGAGGCAATATCATTGATAACCTTATATAATTTCTTAAATAGGCCCTTGAAAATAAAATTCACTATTGGAACAGAAATGTAACATAGAATATAGAATTCATATATTAAGAGTTTCTAAACATATTTTTTGGTAGGTCTATATTTTGAGCATAATAATTTAAAAGATAATATAGAGCGGTCACTAATTTTGTGTGCATCGAGATTTTTTTTGTTTTAGGGAAATATTGGTGCTAGCTAAATCAGTATAATAGAACTAATACTAGTAGTTATTCTTGTAGGGTGTTCTGCCCTCTGAGAGTATCTCAAATGAATAATAACGTGTTTTAATTTATTGGTATGGTAGGTATAAAAATAAGGCAGATGTTTATATTCTTTTATTTTTTGTTATTGGATCTTATTTCGGTGGAAATCGTTCATTATCTAATATGTCAAAAAAGACAGCAATACTCAATTTCCAACCTACCCTAGGACTCTTAGGAGGATTCTATAATTCGCCTAGAATCTAAGATACATTAAATATGAATCTTTTCCTTTAAATTATCTTTCTCGGAGGTCTGTCTCTGAAACATTTTTTCTGCACCCGACTGATGTACAAGAATTAAAATCAGTATGTTCTGCCATAAAAAACAAGAATGCATTAGGATGGGACGATATGTTAGTTAAGATTTTTTGTGAGCTATCTGACACTGCTCTTTTATCCTTGGCTGACGCAATTGATCACTCTTTTGTAGGAGGATGCTTTCCGGGTTTTCTGAAGAAGGCAATTGTAATCCCGTTGCATAAGGGGGGCGGGGGGGGGGGGATGATGATGACACTCCTTCAATTTTAGACCAATATCTCTGTTACCTACCTTATCCAAAATAATTGAAAAACTGGTTAAGGGCAGAAGCATGTCCTTTCTGTTGAGGTATAATGTGCTTAATGTTGACCAATTCGGTTTTCAGAACAAGAAGTGCACAAACGATGCCATTTTTGCATTTTTGGAGCGCTTGTATATCAGTTTGAATGACGGTGCCGTCGCTGGCGCGGTGTTCTGTGATCTGACGAGGGCATTCGATTGCGTCAGTCACGGTATACTGTTACGGAAACTCGAGTTGTATGGTTTCAGGGATGTATGCTTGAGGTGGTTTGAGTCCTATCTTTCAGCAAGGACTCAGGTGGTTTCTTTTGGAGGCCGGAAGTCGGGTGGTGTGGAGTGCCCCAGGGGTCGGTTCTTGGACCAATTTTGCTCCTTTTACATATTAATTATTTACCTTCCCTGGATATTAGGGGCAAATTTACGCTCTTCGCTGACGACACCACCATTCTTTGGCACGGGACTGATTCAGTATCTCTGAACCAGCTGATTACTGCAGATCTAATAAAGATTAAGGACTGGTTCGATAGTAACTTATTGGCCTTCAATATTAAAAAAACTAATCTTGACATTTAAATGCACCTTAAATGACATCCAGCTGGGGACATTAAATATTGACAACCTAGATGGTGTTAGGTTCCTTGGCATTCATGTTGATAGGGCACTGACTTTTGCAACACACATTGAAAAGCTTACTGCAAAATTGTCCTCTGGTTGTTATGGCCTTAAGATCAGTGGCAAAGGAACTGGACTCATCTGCTACTAAAATGGTCTATTCTGCTCTCATTGAGTCTCATCTAAGGTATGGGATTCCCTTTTGGGGCAGCTGCAGTGAGTATTTGTTTAATTCGGTGTTTGTCTTGCAGAAGAGAGCTATTCGTTTTATGTTTGGAATGAAGTGAAGAGGGTATAATGACTCTTCCATGTCAATATATATATATATATATATATCAGAGAGTGTATACCTTGCCTTTAAGAAGTATAAACACACTATTACCGAGGGTCCATATAATACTCGACAAATCACAACATCCCTCTACCGATACCAACAACGGGCCAGATAAGAAAATCATTTATTTATAATGCCAAGAGAATGTTCCATCGTCTTCCGGTGAATGTAAGATGTATTCAGAACATGTCTAAATTTAGGAGGGAGACTGCTTGTACGTAAGGCCTATTATACTGTTACTGAGTATTCTGAGGATCGGTTGTGAAACAGTTGAGTTAGTTCAAGTTTTTACATCTAAATTCTAAATGTTTTAAAATTGTTTTACTCACTATGTGTATTGTGAAAGAATTTGTTTGGGTGATTCATTCGTTTTTTGTTGTTTCCACTGATTCTGCTCTTGTCTTAGTATTAAGTATTTTATTTTTAAATAGTTATGGTTTAGCTTTGTCAATAAATACCACATGTATTTTGGACATTAAAGCATGTTTTTTGATTTGATAATTTTTGCATTTTACACAGAGTTCAGCTGCTCTAGTTGATTCTGCGATAATGTCTAAATGTTGTGGCATCTTGGGGACACTCTAATGTCGGGAGTAACGAGGAAGCCGATCGCCGCATTTAGTAAATTAATATTTTTTTCATAGAAATAGATGTATAAAACCGGAGGTCTTAGAACAATGTTTAATGCTTCTTGACTGTGAGTCTAGTACATAGTTATCTTTTTCCTGTAACATATCTTTAATAATTTTGTTCTTTTATATAATCATTTTCAAGCCTTTTTTTCACCAGGTCAAAGTTATCAATATAATAACTATGAAGGTTGAGGTAATTTTCTATCTGTCTAGAAATGATATACGCTTTGAACGTGCGCTAAATAAATTTCTCGTTTTGTTATTTTACCCCCTTCCTAAGTGTACAGGGTGATCCCCTTTAATGTCGCCCCCCTTTAACTTTTTTTATTTTAAGTTTCCTGAAAAAATTAAAAGTATAGTTATGTAGGTACTGAAAAATACTTTTTTTCTGCTTGTATAAAATATTGGAAACATGATTAGTATACAGGGAAAAACAAAAATGTATTTTTCGATTTTTCGATTCGTAAAATTCTAAGCATATTTTATGTATGATGTTATACCTCTAGAGTTAGTAGTTTCACAGCTATAAACAGTTGGAAATCGGTACTTTGGCTACTTTTAACCTTGGTAGCAAGAAGATCATTAGAGATGGAGTAAAATGAATTTCAAATTCCTATCTTAACTTTTCAAGAGCTATCTGACGGTACTAACTGGCAGACGGTACCATGGGTACCAAATCTGGTACCTTGGTAGGTACCATCAGTTAGCTCTTGGAAAGTTAAGATAGGAATGTGAAATTCATTTTACTCCATTTTTAATGGTGAAAAGTAGCCAAAGTATCGATTTTCAACCGTTTATAGCTGTGAATCTACTAACTCATAACACCATACATAAAATATGCTTAGAATTTTACGAGGGTTCGAAAAATAAATTCATATATAGGGTGATCCATTGAAAAAAAAAAACTTTTTGTTTTTCTCTGTATACTGATCATTTTTCCAATATTTTTTATACGCAGAAAAAAAGTATTTTTCAGTACCTACATAACCATACTTTTAATTTTTTTTGGGACATTTAAAATAAAAATGTTACACCTATACATTATAGGGGATCACCCTGTACAAGTTTCCTTCCTACCCTTATATTTTATAAGCGTTCTGTTTGCCTATATTATGTAAAGTACCTCGTTGATTTTTATTTGTTGTCTGATATATTCATAAATAACTTTGACATTCAATGTGTTTTGCTATTTTTAGGGGTTAAAAGGAAGCCAAAGTCAGATGCATTTAGTTTATATCCAGAAAAATATAAAATAATTGGAAAATGCTCTAGAAAAGGTGGTAAAGGTAAGGATCAGTTGAACTATTGTTTTTTTTTGTCTACAATATAAAATTAGACAGAAATATAAATAATGTATAACATTTGTAGAAATACGGCCTTAACAGAGTCTTTTCCTTCAAGGTATATGTATTTTTCATTTTGGATACCTATACCTAATGAACGTATTTTAGTTCAAATTTCTTTCTTCTCCATTGCCCTTTGGTTGCTACACTTTGGCTCGTCATTTATATCCCTATTCCTGTTTTAACCAGATATCATCACTTACTACATAGAGAACTATACTTCAAAGAAAGAAAAACATTATACTAGGTTTTAAACAAACAAACAAAGTCAAAATATAAAATTGAAGATTTAAAGCACATTCAATCAAAAAAGTGTTCAAAAGAAAAACACGCACAAATGGGCACATGAGATCAATATTACGGTTCTTTTTTGCCAAAAAAATTACTTTTCGAACACAAAGTAACGGATAAAATACTTTTTTCTGGATTCGGTCCTACAGATCGATGTTGCAAAAATCATGTTAGTACTGAGGGATTAAGGAACTAGAAGCGGCTACAGCCAAAAATTGATTGTGGAATACAGGATCTTTAACACGCAGGAAACGAACAGTAAATGATAGAAATTTACTAAACAAGACAATACAAGTTATGGAGATAACCCAAGAACATCGAAGCGTATAAACAAGAAAAATCGCAAGTGCTCGTTGCACAGTGCAAAACATCATGACAAAAGTTTTCACACTAAAGCCGTATAAGATACAAATTTTACAAGAAATTAAAGAAACGGATTTTCCGTTAAGGAAAATGGAAAAGTTAATAAATATAATTGCAGAATATGGGCAGAAGAGAATCCCAGACAGTTTCGTGAACACGTCCGAGATTCGCCAAAGGTTACAGTTTGCTATGGTGTGTCCAAGGAAAAAATTTATGGGCCATTCTTTTTTGTAAATTTCCCGCGCATATGTCGATATGCTGGAAATATTTTTTTTATCCTCAATAATAGCTAAATATATTGAATTCGGTGTACTTTCAACAAGATGGAGATACATCCCTCTAGCCATTAATTACCAGAAATTCACTAAACAACGTCTTCGAAAACAGGTGGATTGGAAGAAGAGATCCTATTCCATGGGCTCCTCGTTCCCCAGACTTAACTGTTCGTTAAGTAAGCCACTACCACAAATGTTAGAGCAATTAACATCAATATCCGGAATGTGATGGAACACATTCTAGAAGAATATTTAATCCATAGTTTAGTTAAAGTGTCGTGAAGCGCACCAAGTGTGCATGTTTCGAGAACCAAGCCTTAAGATGTTGGGAAAATATACAGGGTGTTCCATTTAAAATAACAAAGTTGTCCTATAGGTATACCTAAAATTCGTCCATTTTGTTTTCGATACCCGCCTTGTCAAAATAAATTGCATTTTAGGGCATATTAAAATTATTTAGATATCTGCTCTAATTAATATGAAAAATGCATTTAAAAAAAATTATTGACGACGTTTCGAGGAACAAATCTGCCCCCGTTGTCAAGAACGAAAAAATCTAAAAACGAAAATAGTTGGTAAATGCAATTAAAACAGTAATAACCTCGTGCCCTTTGTCAAGTTTTGAATTGACTTTGGTAAGAATAATGTAGCGTTTAATTACCGGTTACTGGTCTGTTAGGTTAGTATAATATTAAGGTGTTATTAGGTAAATAAATGAGACGGTTTTGAGGTGCTATATATCTACAATTTGGTATCATGTGTTTAGGAAGAATTTAATGATTTTTGTTTAAAGATTTAGTTAGTTTGTAAGTGTCGCTTACAGGGGGTGCTTTCTCAATAAGTGCGTCCGTGCGCGCGCACTGCCTGCGAAAATTAATAGAAAAATAAAATCTTCCCTACATACAATTTAACATAAACTAACTATAACTTGCGAATTTACATATTTTTGAATCTCCACTGGCCGCAGAATACATTGTTTATAAGAGAGAAATTGAGGCTACGATGACGACAAAGATCGAAACGCTGAGCGTACGATGGTCTCCACCCGTAATCAATCATAACTAGTCTAAATCTGCCGTGCGCTGGTGTTCGGCGCTCTAGTTAAATGTATTTTCGCCATGCAAATAGGTCGGAAATGTTCGTAAAATTACGATAAGTCAAGGCGCATCCGTGCGCTATTCAGATCCACACTTTCTAGCTTAATTTAATAATAATTTGCAATGCTTGCGTTTACTACAGTTTACTCGAGTCGAGTTTTATAGCGAGCTGAGGTGTTTTTTAGATTATTATTGTTTTTTGACTTGAGTTATGATTGAAATATTGCCATTAGAGTAATAATATAGTGACGATGCGAGCGCGTTACTCTTATTTAAACTTAGTTAGGCGTGAGTAGATAATTCCGAATACTTTGAACCATTTTATTTTTGTTTAGTGTTTAATAGAAATTTGCGGCAAATTATTTTGTTAAAATGAAATCAGTGGTATATATTGTAAAAAACACATCTAAATTAAAAAAACACGAAAATTCTCCAAAGTATAAACACAATCTGGTGAGTTTTTAGTTATTAGGAAATGTATATATTGCGTGTTGTTTAAGTAAGGCTTATGTAGAACAAACAAATATTCATAATGAAACGGTTAAGCAAAATCGGTTGGTTGTTTCAAAAATTATACACATTAAAATTACATAATGAAAAGAGTGGTTCGGTTAACAAAGGGGTGTTTTTAGAACTAGTAGATTATAGTAGAAAGATTTATTCGGTTTTAGATAAACATCTAAGTGATTCGCGCGTTTGTTGCAATGTATTTTTGAAGTATGCAGAGAACACAATTTTCTTGCAGTAATGTCTGTTGACATCATCGATATTTCAACACAGTGTCAAATGGTATTTTTATTTTTCTTGGCGTTTTTATAAACAAAATGAAAGTGTGATGTGTGATGAAAAAGTTATTTTGGCCAAAAACAGGCGAATGGAATTTCACTTTAAAAACTAGGAAACGGCAAGGTCGAGGTGCTAACCATCGACGAAATGATGTAAATAACCCTTTTTTGCCATCAAACTGATATATATTTTTTAAAGTTTTCGAACTTCTCATGAATTTTTTTCGAACTTTATTGATTTGTAGTAACAATAAACTGTTTTAATGGTTTACTCTTCTGGAATCGGTAAGTACCTAAGTACTTATTCATTTCTTTAAATGCGCAACAATTGCCATTCAAAAGGGCGCCGAATCCTTGTTTTTTTAACGATTTTACCGACTTTTGGGTAGTGTTGTTAAAATTTCCGAAATTTTTGAATGTTGCGGGAAATTTCAGAAACTTTAGGAAACTTTCGGATATATATGAAATTTTAGGAAATTTTATATAAAAAGTATGTGAATAGTGAAGTGAAGTGAATAAAATGAAGCAAAAAATTAAATAGACATTTGGAATTAGCTATTTTTTTCTTTTATTATATACTACATACATGCTACATGAAATGACATTAAAAAAATATATATATAAAAATAAATTGGTATATATTTTAAAGGTTATTAAGCAAACATATCTTATTTTATTTGGTACTGATATGTACTATCGTTGTTTGAGCTCCTCAAACAACGGTACTACGTACCTATGTATTTTAGACTTAAAATACTATTAAAAAACATAAATTCATTGTTTGGTAACTTAACGGTTTTTGACACTTATTCAGGTATTATATATAATGAACCATACCGACCCCCAGTCTATGTATTACCTTCTGAAAGTCGGTAGTCAGACTCGTGATCGTCAGCTTATACAAACCTACTTCGGACCCATCCTGTTACGTTGTGTTCTTTCATAGTACCTAGCTCCCTTAGAGTTTGGGATCGTAAGATTCCTTCATATTTCTTTGTTTTTCTTAAACTTAATTTTCTCTTTAGTAAAGTAAACAACAGAAACTCTTTAAGACATACAGGGTGTCCGGAAATAACATCGCCAAATTACAGATGGTGATTCTACATAAGAAATCATGAACATTTCTTCATATGAACATGGGTCCGAAAATGCATAGTTTCCAAGATACAGGGTGTCAAACTTTTTATAAAAAATCAGTTTTTTGTTAATATCTTAAATATAATTTTGTTTTGTTGAAATTTGGCAGGGTTATCTGTAGTAATAAGTGGCTCATTTAGCCTTAATTAGATTAAAAATATAAAGTCCAGTGGCGTCCCGGAGGGCATCATGCCGAATATTATTGACAAAAAAAGTGTGCGCCGCTGACTTTTTCAAAC
>MU193227.1:7363-24815 GCA_016904865.1 Pissodes strobi | reverse complement strand
ACATTACTGTATCAGATACTGCAATGTTCGATTTACGCGCAATGAGTCCGGGAAATTGTCATTTAGCGGACAGTATGAAATAAAAATTCATGAGCATTCGGTATTGTTATTGTAGGTCCGTTGCCGTTTCGGGTTTCGGTAGAAATATCGAAATTTCGGTAGCTTCGACAACACTGGCCCTTACCCTCATCAGGCAGTAGTGCTGGGCGATGTTCATCGATGTTTTTAAAACATCGATGTTTTGTTACCGATGTTCGATGTTTTTGACATCGATGTCAGAAGTCACAAACATCGATATTGACATCGATGTTTAACTTTCGATGTTATGTATCATAAAAATAAATTAATATAAATATAAAAAGAAATGTATTGATTTTATTTTAATGAAGTTGTTTAAAATGATTTCCACCATTGCATTCTACCTCAGCCGATACTCGAGTCCAAACGACCGGCAATCGGCATCCAGCAACATGCCTTTTTGTCTCGGACGCATTGTAAATTGCAACCCATGATACAAAGATTCTTTGTATCATGGTTGCAACCCTGCAATTTCCGCGAATCGGCCCGGTCGGCATCGGCAGCTGTTATTCTCCGAATTCTATTTCAGACAAATTGATTTTTCTTTTATTCTTTGTCGATTTTTTAAAAGCATACGACAATGTAGACTGAAAGTGAAGCATCTAATTAATTAATAATAGATACTCATTATTTAGTGCACTTGCTTATTTGACGGTATTTTAATTTTTATCGGGCAAGTGTATTTTTATGACAGAATACATAAGGAGGTTGATTTTAAATTTGTTTTTATTATTTAAATTTAGCTGTTTAGCTGTAATGCTTAAAAGCAAAGTTAAATATTAGCCAGCTTCTATACGAGTAATTTTTTCTTAATATAGAATATTATTTTCAAATTTCAACATCGATGTTTAGCAAACATCGATGATCGATGTTTTTATAGGGTTGTTAAAAAAAGAACGGAACCGTTCTTGAGAACAGGTTCCGAGGTAGCCTGTTCAGTGAACTGTTCTTTTTAAAAGAACTGAACTGGTTCCGGATCGGTCGATACGACGCGGCGCCGCCGCGCTGGTGCAGCACTGAATTATTTAAGAACGGAACAGTTCTTGAGAATAGGTTCTGAGATAACCGGTTCAGTTTGTTTGGAACGATGTAAATATCAACTCGCAACTTGGTTCTTGGTTCGGTTCGAAATATGAAGCGAAACCGGAAAGTGTCGATTTCGTGTTATATGTGTTTATTTGCTATTAATTTTATTGCTTTCAAAATCATTTATAGTATATTATTATTTTATTTTCATTATACATAAAACAAAATAAAATCAATTCAAACCAAATATTTTTCCTAAAAATGGTAAAGAAAAACAACTTTTGCATCATTAGGTTTACAGTCTCTTGACACTACAATACATACTATAACTGAACGGTATAACAATATAAATAATATAATATATAAATATTAATAATAACATAAATACCGAAATAAAAAAATCATTCTAACGTAACTTAACCTATAACAATTTTGTGTTTATATTTAAAAATAAAAGCTGCTGAGCTTTAATATTTCCCAGGCGTTCAATTAATATTTGACCTGCTTTTGAAAACAACTGTTCACAAGGCCTTTTTCTTTTACCAACTGAGAGAGATTTGGGTAAATAAATTTGTTTTCTAGCCTCCACGTTAAAGGATCTTTTTTCCTTTCAAGTGGATTGTCCTCCATATACCTTTGAACTTCAACTATAGCTCTGGATGTAGAAGATTTTAATGGCTTATGATTATACGAACTAGCTTTATCAACAGAAGCCCAGAGAGAAAGTTTTTGTTTTTTTTTTCTGGATATGTTGCAGCCGCAGTTGTTGTTGCTCTGTCATCAGTGTTATCATTGCTGTTTTCATTGGTTGCAACTCCTAATGTATTATTCTCCTTATTGTCTTTTTGGTTAGTGATATCTGCTACAGCAGAAATTACACTTTTCTTCGCTCTTTCCATAGCGTCGTTATTTTAAAAAAATATAGTTTTAAAACGAGGATCCAGAAACGTACACATGGCTAATGTGCTACTATATTCTACTCTCCCCACGCGTTCATTAAGTTCCTTTTGTAATACATTTGCGACAACTTTGGCATTAACTGCAAAATGAGGGGACGCTAGAACTTCTTTACAAATATCCAGAAGACCATTAGTAATGACAATGACTAATGACGCAGTCATATATTGTTGACCACTGACTGCTGCCCGAGTAGCTTCTTCAAATGGTTCCAGAAGCGTTTGCAAGTCTGACTATTTGCCACTCTTCGACACTGATGTATGGTAATGTTGTATCTAGAAGAGCTACAGTAGTTCTAACTGCTTCCTCAAGTTGCGTGAATCTCTGCAGCATATAAAAGGTAGAATTCCACCTTGTTGCCACATCTTGGAGAAGTTTTAAAGGATTCTTAACTCCAGCATTTTGTTGTGTTTTTATTAATTTTGATGTTGCCGTAGGACTCCTTTTAAAATGCCCAATTATCGTTTTGACCCTGTCTAAAACTTCTTTGATCACATCCAAATTTAAAGCTCTTTGGACAATTAAATTCAAGGTATGAGCATAACACCCAAAATGTTTCCAACCAAGCTCATTAATAATTGCAGCTTTGATGTTTGCTGCATTATCTGTTACCGTGAGTAAAATCTTGTTTTCCAGCCCCCATTCTTCTGCGACGTTTTTAAGATTCTTTGCTAAGTTTGCGCCTGTGTGGAACTGGTCAAACGGGGGCACATTTCAATAGTACGGAACGGAATCTAAATTCATCGTCTATAAAATGCACGGTTATTCCGATAAAACTATCGTTGGTTTTAGAGGTCCAAGCGTCAGTAGTCAGAGAAACCGAATAAACTTGATTGACAATTTTTTTAACACGCAAAACACATTCTTCATACAAGCCCGGAATATAACTGTTTGAGATGGTTTGGCGAGTCGGCAGCTCGTAATTCGGATTTAGTGCTTCGACGAATTGCCTAAATCCTAAATCTTCCATTATTCTAAATGGTTGGTAATCACAATAAAAAAGCTTAAGAAGTTGGGAAGCAATATTTTTTTTACTGCTGGCAGTGAGTTTTTTTGGGAGGTAAGAGGCCATAACAGTTTGTCGAGTTTTTTCAGATTTCCTATTATTGACATTGTTGATGCTGCTGAGGGAACTAATGGTCGTATGGTGCTAACACTGCTAAAAGACCGGGAAGGCCCAGACTCCACAACCTGGAATGAAAAAAAGAAAATAGAATTACCCATTGCCCTGTAAGTTCTTTTTTTATAAACCTCTACACAAGGTAATATTTTTTTACAGTAGGTTATGATTACCAATAAAAATAGTAAATATTACGTAAGATTAAATCCTAAATTAGGTTCAATTTCTGTAACCTGAATAAACGCCAAAAATATGCCAAATTAAAACCTTTATACTATAAAAGGAGAAAATAAATATCTACCAATTCCTACTTGAATTACCTCGAAAGCTAAATCCTGGTTTCGATTTGATGGACTGCCTGGGTCTGGATTCTCTATCTCTGTGGTGGCATTATTGTTACTTTCCGTGTCTTCTCCAATTTTTACCGTAGGGTGTTTTTTCATTATATGTCGTTTCAAATTTGAAACCGACGATTTATATGAAATATTTGCCTTGCACATTGCACATTTTGCAATTTGGTTATTGCCGTTTATAAAATTATTGTAAAGAAGCTCCAAACCGGACTGCTTCTTCTACTCATTTTAAAATGTATATATGACACAGGTTACACTACCTCACAAATAATAAACGTGTACTTATAACTAACTAATACGTGTTCGCCGACATAACTCTTCAATCTTGAATCTCGACTTGTTTAAAAGACAACAAACACATATGAAATAATTTACTGAAGTCCAACGAAGTAGAGGAATCCCCTATCCCTTATGCATTCGAAGATTGCGAAGTCGGCAACATTTAGATTTTATGGTACGGATGGCTTGTTTATAGCCCGTACTAAATAAATGATCGCAATAAAGATTTAAGATTTCTAGAAATCTAGATCACGGCTTAATTATTTAAGCTGTATCTTGATTAACTATTTTTTGGGTCTAGTTTTGAGCATGTCACGTTCACGCAATCGAGTAACGCCCTCAGCAGTATAAGCATAACGGTATAATATTCCATAATACATAAATTATTGATTGCTGATTGACAAATAATTTCAGTAATTCACAAGCCTATCACAAAAGGAAATGAGTGACTAAAATCATGCAATCGGAATCACGTAAAAAATAAAAAAGTATGTACAGGGTGGCTCGAATTCGTGTCTATGTATGGGGAACTCGAAAACCGTAAGAGATACAGTGTCGGTCAAATTAAGGCAAAATTGCGCATTTAGGTGCCCAACAATATGCCGTTTAGAAAGTTTTAAAATTCCGAGTATTTACGGAGATATCCGGAAAAAACCGAAATTTTGAAAAATCGTTTTATTTTTTTCCTGGGCTTATTTAAGAACGGATTTCAAATCTAATTACACTTTTGCATTGCCACTTTTTTCGCTCTATCCAATGATGATATCCAGTTTGAAATCCGACGTCTCGTCTTCAAGGGATCATCATCAACTTTCTTTTTTTAAATACGAACTTTAATTTTTTTTATCGTTTACTTAATAAATAAATCAAGTCCTACACACAAGTATGCGTAAAGAATACTAACGCACAGTCGTGCGTTATAATGCATCGTGTGCCAATCAAATTAGGTTTTAAATAATTTCTAATCAATTTTAATAGATTTGGCTAGTTTGGGTTAGTCGTCGATTCAACTTTCGGTTAATTTCACTTATTCTTAACTTATTTTAGTCATTTGAAGCGGTTCCGATACGTTATAATCAATTTTAATAGATTTGGTTAGTTTGGGTTAGTCGGCCAATCAACTTTCGGTTAGTTTCACTTAGTCTCAACTTATTATAGTCATTTGAACCGGTTCCGATACGCTATAAACAATTTTAATAGGTTTGGTTAGTTTGGGTTAATCGTCCAATCAACGATACGAAAATTTCGTAACGCGAGACGACAACATAAACCATGTCGTGATACGACCTTAAAAAATCACTCTCATGAAACCAAGGAAGTATTCACTTCAAAAAGGTTAGAACGCGACAAATTAGTAAACCCTGAGTTAAACCGTTAAATCCTAAAAGATAACTACTATTCATAATACATTTCTAATAAAGTAAATAATAAACAGGTAATTAATTACATGTTTTATCGGTGTATAGCGTTTCTTATCCCTTCATTACATTTCCCTCAGTGTATTAAACCGGTCATCTGTCACATATGACAAATTGAACTTGGCTCTCCAACTTCAAAGGTGCCGACGGCTTTTGTCGCTTCTCTGCGGTTGTTATTCTCGGGCTACAATCTGATCAAAAGAACAGATGAACAGGTTTACAGAACAGCTTCTTGGGAAAGAACCGAACTGTTCAAACTTGTTCAGCAATTTTACCTGTTCTTTAACAACTCTAGTTTTTAATAGACATCGATGGTCAACATCGATGTTTCGTGTCGATGTCCCACTGTCCCAGCACTATCAGGCAGGCTTTGCACCCAGGGCAGAGACAACAATGAGACACTCAACTTAATAGAAAATTTATTCTTAATGTTTGGTCTGTACAGGTCTTTATCTATTACATTGATTCTGTGTTAACCCATTCTTTTCTCGCATGGTGAAAGAAGAAATCCAGATGAAGCCACGAACTAAAATTCAACAGTGCCAAATGTAACACATCCCAATATAGTCCAGTAAAATAATTATTTTTTATCCTTATCTAACGCGAGCAAAGAGTAAGTGACGGGAGTAGTAAAATAAATCGATACATAAAACGTGGCAACGCTGCCTTGCTATCGTTTATGTTTTCCCCCTGAATATTTATCGTTTATGTCACGATACACCTACACACGGTATGTCAGGAGCTTGGACGAAATTGCGAACGGCCTGCGCATGACGTCACGCGCGTCGCACGAATCCACGCTAGAAGACATCTAAGCATTGGAATTTGAAATTCCATACACGTAACACGTAGGTGTATCGTATATAGGCCAGTGGATTTTACGTTTTATTCTTTTGAAGTGTTAAAAGCACAAAATAAGTGGTATAAAATATGGTGAATTGTGCAATTGTGGGATGCAAAAACTATACACGAGTTACGAAAGGGACTGATAAATATATTTGACCTGGCGAAACGATGGATAGTTGCTTGCCGTCGAACGGATAAAGTTAATTTAAAAAATAGTAACTGCGACGCTACTCTCATTAATATATTGTCACATATACGCTCCTACCGCTTGTTGCCTATGGAACTGATTTCGTTGCATTAGTTGCGCTGTGCTCTTTCAGAAGACGGAGCTCAGATATAGGTAGTTGGGAGAGATGGATAGAAACACTCGGTGTAAAAAAGGCTTGGTTTATTAACTTCAGGTTGAGTATAGAAGGTTGTAAGTATTACCAAAATATTCGGGAATGCATATCTCGTAAGTCCCCTGGGATATTCCTCGCGAAAATGTTAACCACGAACAGCAGCGAGAGAGAGGGGGAGCTAGCCTGAAGGGCTGTTACAATTAGACTGACGGGCGGATTGATTATTTGATCTGGCTGAATATTTAGTTACGTAGTTTACGTTTTATTTGTAGTTAATTTAAACAGAACTTTGCCTTATGGCGTTATTAATTTTCACTGATTCACTTTTAAGGCGTGCCTGATCAGAGTGGCTTTTCCCTTTCGGTAGTTCGCACTGATAGGTCTTTTTTAAACGTGCCTGATCAGAGTGGCTTTTCCCTTTCGGTAGTTCGCACTGATAGGTCTTTTTTAAAGTGAGAGCTTTGATCTGCCAGAGGGGCTTTTCCCTTTCGGTAGTTCGCACTGGAGATCAAAGTCTGCCGGTATGGGCTGCTGCACAGCTTTTTATACCAAACTTTGACCTCTAATTCGAGTATTGTTTTGAATTGTCAACAAGGTTAATCATAACAGTTTATACTTTAATTAACAACAATTTATAATTGCGATTCAAGGTTAAGCTCAAACTTTCCACTGTATGATTTTATGTTAGTTGACAATATATATTCTGTAAAAATACAATAAGTAATATACTCGTAAGTAGATATTTAGTTTGGTAAATGAAGTTAAATATTTTATTTTTAATTTTGCTAAATTATTCTTGTTTCTATCTTTTAGTTCCATTCTTGCATAGTAGAGTTTATTGAAGTGAAAACTTCATAGGCGCGTTTTTTTTGTGGGGGTTGAATGAGACCGAGCCGTCACGCTCCTACTGGCATGTTCCGTATAGGTAGAGGGCCGAAATTTTCAGGAGATGTAGCCGGGGTAAAAAGAAGATCCTGGACGAAAACGACACCCCTTCCCCCGTTTGGCCAGGGGAAGGAGGAGCAGGAAAAACTGAAATAATTAATTTTAGAAGAACGGGAAGAGCTACGGGGTCGAAATTTTTATGATAGGTGCGCCCCATGTGGGGCATATATATGTATATGTATATATATATATATATATAGCCGGATATGTTGCTCACAAATTTAGGGGAAAAAATAAAAAAATGAAAATAGATAAGTCGTCACAAAATTGGCTTACTTTTATTTCAAAGGGAAATCTGTCGTATCCAAATGAAGATTTGATACAAGCTACTAATTTAATGGAGTCCGAATTTAACAGTATGCATGGAGAATTTTTGGCAAGTGGAAAATTCTTATTTAAAAAGTTAGTCGAAAGAACTATGAACAGGCTAGATGGCAATATTAAAATTCCTTACGAAGTTCTCCTTTGTCAAGAACCCGCACATACATTAGACTTCGAGATCTTAATCGTAAAATAAGCTTTGAAAATGCAAAAAAAAATAGACTGAAAAGTATCAAAATTTACAAACTATAAAAAAAGACATAATATTAAGTATTTTTAATAAATTATATATTTTAATGTTAATTAATTGTTTTTAGTTTATTTTAATTCCCATTGAAACAGTTAATAAAAGTCATTAATAGTTGGGTGATTTTTTAATGCCTTTATTTTTGTCATTCAGTATATATTTTTGCATGTTCCATGTTCGTATTTGCTGCTGTACTAAATATATTATTTTAAAATTAATAATGACCTGCTTTATTTTCAAATACCCATTTTTAGTTTTTATTACATATGTATACGATATATTAAGTATTTCTATTACTCTTACATTAATTTGTCAGTGGGTTAATATATCAATATATTCTTAAATCCAATTAAATGTACCCCACTAAATGATCAATCATATTAAAAATGCATGATTTATAAGAAATAAACGTAGTTCTTATAATCCTATCCATAAGATTGGCATACATACATTTAAATTTTGCGACGCACGTGACGTCACAGGCGGGACAATGACGGAGCACAACATGCGCGCTGACAAACCGTGTGTAGGTGTAGGTGTATCGTGGTTTATGTTTGAGTTTGAAAGATTTGCAATTATTGCATTCTGCCGGATTTGTTTATTGTTCTTTTGTGTTTTCGGATTGTTCCCATTGCGTTTATTTTGAGTTGTGGTTTCTTCTTTCTACTTTGTGACTTTATTAAGTGAATATTAGACAATTTATCCCCGTAGGTATACTGTTTTTTAGTCTCTGTATTTAAGCAAAGAAAATTTTACTACGACATTTAGGTAAATTTTCAATAACGATTTTTATAGATTTGGCCAATTTGGGACCGAAAATTTAGAGGCAAGCCCCTGCCCTGTTTTCGTTGGCTAGGCCGAAAATATCCCGCAAAACAGACAATAAAGTGTTTTCAACAAATAAACTTCACTTGCCAAATAATGGGAAGGTGTATAGTTTGTGGTGCTAGTGAAGAAGAAGTAGGAAAATTATTCTATTTTCCTGCAAATCTTGAAATGTAAGTTATTACTTTACAAACTCATTTAACTAGGGAAAATAGAAACATAGAAACGCACTGTTAGATGAACCTAGAGATGAACAATGCGCTCAAATTGAAGCTTAAATAATAGTAATTATGGAAGAAAATACCTGATGTAATAAAGTTTGCAGCAATTTTTGTTGTAATTATTTATGTATTTATCTAAGTAAAGGAGGAATGTTACAATAAGAGCCTGTTACGAGCCCTAACATATTTATGTTCATTGTTCAGATGCCTACAATTTTTTACTTAAAAAGGTTAGCAAGAAATATTGTCTTTATTTTCATTCTCTGAATGCACAATATAGCCACCATCATGAGGTAGTGTTCTGACTTTAGGAGCGTGGAGGTGTTGAAGACTCTGTACTTTTCATTAGTTAGAAGCCACCTAGATTACAGCTGCGTAGTATGGTCACCATTCTACATGACACATATTGCGTGAATCGAAAGGGTATAGAGAAAGTTCGTAATTTTTTTGCTTTTCAAGCTTAACGTTGACAAATTAACACTCTCATACGAGGAGCGCTTACGAGTGGTTTCAGACACTGCAAAGTCACAGGGTCACTTTGACACTCTCCTTCGGACATGGACTCCTGGTGAATCTGATCGACTGTCCTGACTTGGTGCCGTTGTTGAATTTCATAGTGCCATCTGGAAGCACGAGACAATTGCAAATGTTTTACTTAAATTATAGCCGAACATACATTGGCAGGAACGAAATAATAGCCAGATTTATGGCTTGGGATAATAAGTATTTACCTATACATTTTGACTATAATTGCAGTCCATTATTTTTTAAAAATGCACTAAGACAGCTTCTCGATACTGCGGTCATCCCTGAGCCTGTTATACTTGGTCGATTAAGCTGTTCATATTGTTTTTATTTTTATGTGTCTAGTGTGTTTTCTCGTATGTTTTATACATTATTATATTTCTGTTATCGACCTTACGTATAGATATTTAGTCTTAGCCTAGTAATGTACCATTTGGAACTCTGTTCTGTTGTATGCATTGTATGAATAAATAAATAAATAAAAAAAATCTATATGAATATGCCAAGGAGTACGCATGGTGTTGTTACTGATGACATGCTTACATGCATTTCGAGAAGCTGCCAAAGGTCAACCGTATTAGTGGTGCACCAATGACACATTAACACAGATTGACAGCACATGCCATTTAAATAATGTCTGTAAAAATGTTTTAGGTCAAGAATATGGCAGGAGCATTTAGGAATGAACTTCTCTGGAGATTCACTGCGGAATTACAGAATTTGTAATAATCATTTCAAAAGAGAGATGTATGTAGATGCTACACAATATAAACTTTTAAAAGCAGCAGTACCATTTCCATGGATTCAAGAACCTTCTACTTCACATTCATCTTCCCAGGCAGAAATATTTCAACATCCAGTAGAGACTGGCTCAATAGAAGGTGAAGGTGATAACATGACTATATAATATAATATACTGGGATATCAAAAAACATACATAATGATAAAAGATAGCCATGGAATGGAAAATGTCTGTCTTATTTTATGTCATTCTTTTAAAATAATTGTAACAAAATTGTTAAGTTCAATGTCATACTGAAATTCTAAGACAAACGGGTTATATTTCATGGCCAACTTTTATCAACACATTTTTTGATATCTCGGTATTATGATGCATAACATTTTATTTCAAATTAAAGTTTACTATAATTAAAACTTCTTAGTTTCTTACCAAGCATAGAAGTTTTTTACACTTGCTAATAAAAATAATAAAGGAATTTCTCAAAACTATGTATAGTAGATAGATACATTAAATTTGACGAGAAAGTGGTTAGGTATTTTCTCCAAAGGTGATATTTCATTTAGATTTCAATATTCTCTTTTTTTCTAGAACTTGAAGCAACAAGTTCCAGACGGCCCTCAATAAGTTACGAAGAACCTTCAACACCATCTTTACCTTGTAAAAAGGGAAGGATGTTCAGAAATATTGAAGCTTTGACACTACATGATGCTACTCCCAGAAAACTAAAATTAGTGAAGATTCTTAAAAGACAAGAAGATCATTTGAGGAAAGTGAAGAAAATGTGCATGAAAAGAGGGCAAGATTTAAAATCTTTCTCAAATCTGGCAGATTCAAATGCTGTACAAAATTTGTTTAAGGATATGCCCTCTCTTACAGCAGATTTTATGGTATCACAGATACGGTGCTTTAGAAGCAAATCAGCAAAAGGGAGACGGTGGACTTTTGATGACAAGGTACTTGCTCTAACTATATTTAAGCGAAGTCCGAGATGCTACAAACTGCTGCGATCCTTTGTTGCACTCCCTAGCAAAAGCACACTTTTAGCAATGCTCAAAAAAGTACCTTTCAGATCTGGCATTAATGAGCATATCTTTAAGCACATTGATGACAACCTTCCTCCTGGTCTAGACATAAGTTGTAGCCTTATTTTCGACGAAATGGATATTAAAGAAAATGTTCAGTACGATGCTGGAAATGATCAAATTGTTGGTTTTGTTCACCCCCAGGACAGTCACAATAATTTGCCAGCTAATAAGGCGCTAGTATTTATGCTGGTAGGCCTTTCACCGACAAAAAAGTGGAAGCAACCTGCGTTTTACTTCAATAATAATGGTTGTAAAGCAGATACCCTATCCAAATACCTGTTTGAAGTACTTAGTGCATCAAAAAACATTGCCAAAGTCGACGTTGTGGCTACAATTTGTGATATGGGGGTACACAATGTAAAATGTTACAAAGATTTGGGGGTTTCTATAAAACAACCCTATTTTCTTTGCGAAGGCCAGAAAATTTATGCCATGCATGATCCACCTCACTTACTTAAATGCACCTACTCGTTGTTTAGAAAACACAATATAATGGTAGCCACCACAATGGGAGATAATAAGGAAGTCTTAGAAGGTAGATTTAGAGACATACGCTTTGCTTATGACCTGGACAGACAGAATCCGTACATCTTTAGAACCCTTCATAAATTAAAAGAGTGCCACCTAAAGCCAGTTATGCAGTATGCAATGAAAGTAAATGTGGCTGCACAAACTCTTAGTCACACTGTTGCTGCATATGTATATTCATTCATTAATAAGTAGAGGTAATATTTTATATTAGTAATCGTTTGATTTTGTATCTAACTTAATTAAATTTTTAGGTACCCTAGAACCAAGAGCATTAGGCACAGCTACTTTCATAATAGAAGTGGATACACTATTTGATAGCTTTAATGGTAGCTCTGTTGCTGCTCCTGAGGGCAAGGAAGTACGGTGTATGGTGAAGGAAGATTCTCCACATTTAGAGTATTGGGCAAAGGCATTTCAAGCAGTTCAAAAGTGGGAGTTCAAGAGGCTTACGAAAACTGGTGGAACAAAACTCAGTAAACCGCCATCACAACTAGGATGGCTTTTATCTATTAATGCCATTAGAGGAATATGGTATGACTTAAATAACAAGGGTTTTTCCTGTTTGCGTTCGAGGTCCTTAAATCAAGACGCTCTCGAAAATTTATTTGGGGCAGTCCGTTCTGGTTGTGGGTGTAGCGATAACCCAACATCTATGCAGTTTATCGCTAGCCTTAAAACTCAGATTTTAAATGGCCTCGTAAATTATAAAACCCAACCACCAGGAACCAACTGCGAGGAAGATGAACATATCATCCTCTCAAACTTGAAGTTTCTTGCTGGTAGAAAGGGAAGAACAAACAGAAGAAGGCACTTCAAGTGATCCCCCATCTGCACAATCACTTAGTGATATTGGAAATATTGAGTTGGATTCTCTAAGTATTGCAAATGATGTTGCCTGTGGTAACATCAATGTATTTTCAGTTAGTTATGTAAGTGGTTTTATTGTTAAGGGTATTTTTTAAAAAATGGATGACTGTATATTATGTAAATCAGAATTAATTTCTGACAAATCTGATTCACATAATATTTATATTTCTTATAAAGAATGGACAGACAAAAAAGAACGTCTTGTTTATCCTTCGGTAAATACAACTGTTGTTGTTGGAAATGCTGAATCGTTTTTAGATGAATTTGCATTTTTTTCTGAGATATGTGTTAAAGCTCAAGGTTTTTTGAAAGAAAATGTTGAATTTACATGATTTACATGCTCTAATCATAAAGAAATAATAATTAATATTATAATTAAGTCCGTTGCCAGAATAGGAATTCCTTGGTGGTGTAAACGGAAGAACCAAGAAATTCAAAGATTAAGGAAAGAGAAGAGAGAATTAAAGCGTAAGATCAAGAAATTCTCGCATTAATTGTCAGTAACACTTCTTATTGTTTATGTCAGCGTTCTTTAAAATAGGGTTTAAATAAAATTGTTTTTATTATGTACTTTTAGATTCTTCCCACACTTTTACAAAAATGTACCTAAAATACACATTTTGAACATTTGCTTATATTTTTGCTGTAAAGAAGAGTGACAGGCTAAACAGAGCCATATATGCAATAAGGAGAGTCAGAGACATGGTAAATGAGAGAGCTGGCCTCACAACTTACTACTCCATGTTCGAGTCCGTCATGAGATATGGGGTGTTGGCATGCGGCTCAGCAGCTGTTGTACATCTAGGAAAAGTATTTAGAGTACAAAAATCTGCTATTAGGAGCATTGCAAAAATTAGAAGTGACGACTCTTGTCGGCCACATTTTAAGTCACTAAATGTAATGACTATATATGCAATAGTTATACTCACATGTTAAACAAAATATAGAAACGTTTGCAACACCTGCTGATATCCATGACCATAATACTAGAAATTGCAACAATTTATTAAACCCAAGAACTAGAATAAGGCGAACTGAGGATGAGGCAGTGAAGCTTTATAATGCTCTTCCTCAGTCCTTAAAAGACTTGACTCTCAAACAACTAAAGAGAAAACTAAGCGATATTCTATCCAAAGCGTGCATATATGGCTTTGAGGAATATACTAAATGAATAAGATAGTTGAATCAAATAATACAAGCTCGAGCTGCCTCTCTTCCACTTAACTTGACTTTTTTTTGACCGGTTTGACTCCATTTCATTGGCTTACTTCATTCTGTTGTTTTAAATATTGTGTTCAGTGTAGAACAGATTGTATCGTTAACCTTTATTTTAAAATGTCTTAAGTGTACTTTGTATTTTTAATTGGGGACCTTTTTTAAATTGGGATGTAAGACTATATTTATATTGTATGACTTGTCTATAAATTTGTATTTTTCAGACCAATAAATATTATTATTAATATTATTATATTATAGTTCTGTTAATTTGATTTGTTGAAAAAATATGGAATATTGTTATCAATAAAATACACCAAAAAATATGTGCTCTTTCACGTTATATCCCTACGTTTGTTTTTAATTATATGTATAAACATTAATACATAATTTTACCGATTTCTATTGAAAGAGTTACTGCGCACTGAGTGTATTCCTATTTTTCATTAACCAACATTAGTAAACAAAGACGAAAATACACTCAGTGCGCACTAACTCTTCCAATAGAAATTGCTATTTAATAAAGTAACATAAAATGCAATTATTTCAAATTTTTGCGGGAAAATTCACTAACGCCATCTACGTTCCACCAGAGTATAACAAACCAACGAGTAGCGACATAAAGCGTCGGCACCTTTGATGTTCAAGGGACCGATTCCGGCAGAGCCGATGACAGATGGACTTCATATTTGTAAACTGCTCAAACCATGAAGTGGCTCGAAAGGAAGCGACTCTGCGACTACACTATAAAAAACTTGAAGTGGAAAATTGCTCATTTTTCATATTTGAATCCGATTCCGTAAAGCTTTTCTATAATGTAGTGGTTTTTCCTACTTCCTGTCAGCCTTGTCGATAATAATTTCTGAAAGCTTTCATTATAAAAATATATATTACTTATATTTCTTCTACGATTTATTGATAAAGGAATCTCAATAGTTTCTTGGGATTTTATTTAAATTTTTAGTTTCCTTTAATGAGGGTGCGTTGAGAGAAATAAAAAACCCCTGTATTTCATGATTTCATTGATCATAAGATGTTGATGTGTCAATTTTTAACCTAAATAAAGCACTTTGAGCTTACACCCGCCTGGTTTGGAGGCTATTGAATTGGGGTGTAGCAGAGGTTTTTGATAGGTAGTAGAAAAATATATTGTACGACGTTTTCAGCGGTTCTCAAATAGACATTTCTTATTGTACTAGTTTCTAGTTTCAGCAACTTCTTGTTATTATTAATAGTACTCCATTTCTTTAAATTACGATAAGTTATATTTACAAAAGTATTGAGTATATTTTTTGAACCATTGAAATGAGGAGGAAAATTAAAACTTGCAACAGCACAAACAAAAAGTTTTAATTGATTCTGTAACTGTTATCAGTAGGCTAAGGAGATGTAAGTCAGGAGTACTTAATTACTTACCCGAGTTGCCTTAAGGGATTCTAACCCTCACACCCACTATTATGAAGACAATGGTGTTAAATTATTAATTTAAATAAAAGACAACAATTTTCACTAGTCTAACAACGTTTATTAGTCATAAGTTATTGAAAGTAAATTTGCGGCGTAGATTTCGGCAGAAATGCAACAAAAATGTTTAGTAAACAAATTTTGACATACCTACGTGTACAACCAAAAATAAGAAATTACCACCTAAAGGCAGGGCTAAGCCATCCCAGGGAGGGATGACTGACTATGTCCTCTATACCTAAGGCATGGCTCGAAAAAGAACTATTACTGAATGATGGTCTAACATTAGCAACCTCTCTTGTCATGAGTAAGAGAGCACCTACATTTCCGCCGACCTTGTTCGATCCTCCTCCGTCTCGGTACTCTATTTACACTGTTGACAGATATATTCGGTAAAAATCCTAGCAGAAGCATTTAGAGGGATTCAACTTGAACTGTCTTCCCAGGGACATGAACTTCGGTTAACTTAAATACTAACTTGATAAATAAACATTATGGTAACAATTTACCGTTATATAATCCTACTAATAAACCATACAATATTACTCAAAGCAATGAGCACAAATTAACAATACCATATCTAGATCAAATACCTTAAAAAAAATTGCTTTAAGAGAACACACACATTCATTTACATACATACATACATAAGTTTTCATAAATGAGGGTAAATTGTTATGAAATGAAAAATGCAATAATTTTTTTCAACTATACATGTGTGAGGATTTTGAATTTCCGAATGCCTTTTTTTTATCAGAACTATTACATTTGAGATGTCTATTATTAAATTTTAAAGTATAAAATATTTTTAGTCTTATAAATAGTTTTAATACAAACAGCTTGGGAAAATTTGAACAGGTATGGAGAAATTGAAGTTTTTCAAATATATATGAACCCACTTTTCTGGTGGTGACGATAAATCACCAAAAGTACCTTTAATTGCATCAAAAGCTTTAAAATGAGACAGAAGTTTGTCTACATCAATACTAGTACATTATCTGCTAAAAGAATAGCAAATGTCACATGAATGTACTTCCAGACACCTTTTCATCAAATATCCACAGACATAATAGATAGCATTCTGTGTTGAAACGGTTTCTTTACGGTAATTGCAATCAAGCAAGGAAATTGCTGCAGTTGATGTTTCCGACTCCTTATTAATAATTTCTACCATGTCCATGGATTTTAAAATAATGAGAACATTATCTAAATCCTCCCTACAATTCATGTGATTTGGGTGGAAATAAATCCGCAAAAATAATTTTCTGAAGGCACTTTGAAACTGGGATTTATGCAATTGTCTCCCTCTTGCCTTACACTTCCAAAGCAATTTTCTAAACAATCAGTCTTCTGGTTTTAAGATATTATATTTATACTAACAGTTTAAAAGTGTTTGCTATAAATTGACAAGACCTCTTATTGTAATAGACCAACATTTAATAATCTTGACCATTTTTGTTTAATACCTTTAAATTTGGCAAAAAATCCAACGCTTCGTTTAAAAATTCCAACTGTGAATCAGATCTGTCAAATACATTTATAAATTTATAAGAATTATTTAATGATAAAGAGTTCAAGATATCAAACAGATTACTAGATTTTTCTACAATTTAAATTGTTGCTAAAGCTTCATTTGGAAGTGCACCCAAATTCATGTATGTATTCATACCACTGGCAATTGAGTCGAGTCGCTCAAAAGTTGAGCGGCAAAACTCACTCTCATTTTTTCAAAAGTTGTGGGATTAAGGTGAGATTAGTGAGTTTAGGTGCTCACCTGTAGAACTGCTTTTTATCGGAATTATATAAACATTTAATAAATGACCAAGACGTTTTTCTACCCTGAAAGCAAAAGGTCTGCTTAAGTTACTGTGGGTGGCTTTAATTAAATGACATGGGTCAAAAATATAGAACATATTCTCACCTCCTACCTGAAACTCTGTATTTTCAGGTGTAATTTCTAGACATTTAGTCAAATCAATAAAGTTCGTGCCCATGTCATTTGCTATGCCTTCCACTTTTAAATATATATACTTTAAATTTAAAATA
>MU193226.1:526-24815 GCA_016904865.1 Pissodes strobi | reverse complement strand
TTCTCTGCAATCTAAAAATAACATTTGCACCTGCGCTATGACCCCAAGCAATAATCGAGTAACTTATGTGACAGTGGCATAGAGCAAAATAAGCCTGTTTCAATTCTGATTGTGAAACACATGATGCCAGTCCACGGAGCAGGAAGACATTTGAGCACAACTTCCCTTTCAAAAAGTTAGTAGGCTAATCCCACAAAAGTCCAAGATCAAGCAGAACACCGAGAAATCTAACACTTGTAGGGTTATCTCTTTCATCAGTAGCAAAAATTAATGATTGAGTTTTTGTTGCATTGAGGAATAATCGATTTGAGAGAAACCAATGCTCCGCCCTCGACAGTGAATCCCAAGAAACTCCCATGGCTGTTGCAAGATCTTTGTTGCAGTTAGACATTGTTGTGTCATCAGTAAAGAGAGTGAAGTGCGCTGATGGACATGTCAGCGGCAAGTCATTAATGTATATTAAAAATAATAGAGGGGCCCATGACAGAACCCTGAGGAACACCAATACGCAAACACCCTCTCTCTGATTCCACCTGTCTCAATCGTACTTTCTTATAGCGGTTTGAAAGGTAAACCTTTATCAATGCAATGCTTGAATCTGACATATTGCTCAGTTTAGCTATGAGGATTTCATGCGACACACAGTCAAACGCTTTGCTTAGGTCACAGAAATCTGATGACACATAGCTACCCCGCTTAAAAGCATGCCACGAGATCAAGAATACCCTCAGTAGTACTCAAACCCCTCCGAAAACCAAATTGTGAACTTGAAAACAGCTTGTTTGTTTCAAAGAAATTGAGAAATTCTTTGGGCCAGGCACCTTTCGAAAACCTTTTTTGAAAATAGGCAACAGGGAAATAGGTCTGTAATTTGATACCTCATCTTCGTCACCCTTTTTAAATATTGGGATGCCAGTGGCTGTTTTTAGTACATTTGGAAAAACCAGTCCGGAAAAAAGGATTTTTCAGGGAATGAGGTTTTGAAATGATCAGAAATGAGATTAACAAAGTGGGAAAACCTTTCATTGGCACTGCAATTAGGGCTGCATACAATATCCCTAGTATCCCATGCATGAAGTTGCCCCCACCAAAGAGGAAAACAAGTTGCGAACTCTCTCAGTGATTGGTCTGTATACACACCTCTGTACCATCACTGAAGCCTGCTCCACCTCTGCATTGCATTCTAGAAATATACCCATGTGATCAGATATGCCGGGGTCATCAATTCGCACCACAAGAGGATCCTCAAAGTTACAGAAAACATTATCAAGACAGTTGTTTTGCCTTGTAGCTTCAAAGGATTTTTGTTGAAAGTCAAAGCTGGTCATTAGATCGCATAATTCTGTACAATTAGGACTATCCGTGTTAAAATGCACATTAAAATCCCCAACAATCAAGATTTTATTTGATAAAATAAGTGTGTGCAAAGCTCCTCCCAAAACTTCCATAAAAGTTTTGAAACTGTATAAAGCTATTAAATAAAGTTTGAACTTAGTGACACATATACAGGTTAACTCAATAACATTTTGTATGGACAGATTTGAAACGTTCCCAATTTCTTTAAAAGTTTTATTTTTGCTTGATAAGATGGCTGAGCCTCCCCCCCTACAGTTTGTTCGACAAAATGCTGATGCTGGAAAGAGATTTCAAATTCTTAATGATTTGAACTCATGAGTAAACAGCCAATGTTCAGCCAGACAAAAACATCCGGTTCGCTCCCTGCCATGAATGCCTCCAATTCATTAATTTTATTTTTTATAGATAAAACATTGATAAATAGTACCAACTACGTTGGGGTTTGGAACCTTCGGCAACATGCACTAAAACAGAGTTTTATCCACAATACCGAAACAGAATATTTGCACTCGACGCGCGGAAAGAAATAGTACCATAAAACTAAGACCTAAACTTGAAGAATTATTACCAAATCTTTCTTGATCTGAGTCTGTTTCTCTCGAGTGGCTGAGTGGGGTATTTGGTATGTCCTGCATTGAGGTTCTGTAGGTTCAAAAAATGGTCCCCGTGGGCCAAAAGTCATCATCCATTACCAAAGCTTCCCTATTGCCAGGAACACCCAGTTTAAAGGAGCTCTTTATCTTGTCCTTTTTGGTTTTCATTTTATAACATTTTACACCTTCATCAACATTTTTATTGCGTAAGAATAATAGAATGATTTCTTCCTTGATTTCTGGCTGTAGGTTTGATACAAAAATCGATTTTGTTACCTGGATAGATGCTGCTTTTAGTACAGACTCTCCAGCAATTGAGCAACGAATAGGATTGGGTCTTGTACTTATTTTGTTTCGGTTCTTCTTGGATGTCACTACCTGCCACTGATTAAGGGTCGATTTGGCATCGTCTCTCGGTTCCTCTTCTTTGCTTTTGTAGGCTTGATCTTCCCTAACGCAAGTTACTGAATCCTCAAATCTGGCTGCCGTTTCAGGTTTGGAAACGAGGGCGGATTTTTTGGAAGTCGTAGCTGCGTGGATATCGATAATCGGCACAGCACTAGTACCGATAATTGGTGATTTTCTCCTCCAAAAAGTATACTTTTTTGTGTAAAAGAGCAATTACTTCATGCATTTGTATAACTAAGTTGTTTAGTACTCCATTATGTTTCGTGAGGTTGTTTATTAAGTCGTCACTTGAGAGATCGTGTGTGTGTGTGTTAGTAATTAAGTTAGAATTTTAATATTTTTCCCATTGCACACTCTATCTGTTTAAAAACCTAAAAATTAGTAACTGAAATACGAACACGCAGGAGGTGAGATGCAGGATACTATGTACTATTAAAACTTACCATTCACAATTACAATACTAAATAGAAATAAATAAAATAAATACTAATAGGCAACAGGCAACTAAGATAGCTCGTTCGCAATCTATAATTTTTAGTTTTTTATTATTGAATAGAAGCCCGGTCCCCGGGCCCCCAAAGCATACGGGCCCCAGGAATTTGTCCCTCTGCCCTCTCCTCTCGTCGGCCTTGTATGTGTTGTTCAATTTAATAAAGCTTGAGTCACAAACAATATAGCTATGCAATAGTGCTGGCAAAAACCGTAAAAAGTTGAAACCGGTTATTCGGTTTTCTTAAAAACCGGTTTCGGATAAAACCGGGTATTCGAATAATAGTAAAAACCGGGTATCCGGATAACCGGTTAATCGGATAGCCGGTTAATCGGATAACCGGTTAATCGGTTAATACACAGTCATCATAGGCTAATCATAATTTATAATTTGTTCTTAAGCATATTTCCATTAGTTCAGTTTCCCTGCCGATTAGGGCACAATCATTAAATTCTAGTGAACCAAATTTATTCCAGTTTTTGGTCGTTATTGAAATAAACCCCAATGTAATAATTAAATTAAAAATATTGTTTATTACAAATTACAATCGATATAAATTCTGAGCAGAAAAAATATTACAATTTTTTAAAACTTAAATAAATATAAAGGTATTCTATTAAAGATAGATATTATTTTTCAATCGCCCTCTAAAAGCATTTCCAAATATAATCACCGTCCAGTACGTATGTGGTATGTTACGATTCCAAATACCCAGTTTTTACTTTACTTTCTATTTTTTTTACCATTACTTGAGAATCCGGTGGCCCAGTGCCATGTAGCTAGATAACCGAATAAGCGATTAATCGGTTAACCGAGAAACCGGTTATTCGGTTAATCGGTTAAACGAGAAATCGGGTAATCGGTTAACCGAGTATCCGGTTAACCGGTTTCGGTTTTTTGAAAAACCGCGGATAATCCGAAACCGGTTAACCGACTATCCGAAAAACCGTCTTCGGTTGCCAGCACTACATGCAATATATTGTTTGTGCTTGAGTTTATTAACACGCCTTCGCCATATTGTCAAGAGTGTGTCTGGGTTCCAAAATACCATCGATGTACGTACATGTCAATGCGAAATACTCAATTTGCTGCCCTGTTTCACTCTGTTGAAGTATTTTTTAAGAGATTCAAAAGTATGAATAAAATTATAGCGTATGTTGTGAACTTTTATAATCTTTATTATTGCTAGCAGCGAGGCCGTTTTTCCACATATCATTTTAGGCAATTCGTAACTGACGTCTGAGCGGAATGTGGTAGAATGTTCGTGGCCGTCTTGGGTTGGCTCTGGAAGCCGTTTTAATCATTTTTAATTATTGATACTTTACTTAAATCCTCAATTCCTCATACTCATAATATTAAAGTTTAAAGTTCAATGTTCAATGTAAGCACAAGGTATTGATATATATTATTAACGTTTTAAGATCCTCTCCTATTGGTCGATCCGCATGGCCCTCCGCTCGCTTCGCTAGCTACGGGGACTCCAGAAAAGGAAACTGACCAGGTGCTAACCCATGACATACGCAAATCAAGAAAAAAAGCTGTTTAAAAACATAATCTTTAAAAGAAAAAAAAAGCAACGGGGTTGGAACCCGTGTTTTCCAGATGAGACCCAACGATCTAAACCTCTACACCACGAGCGCTCTTGCGAGGAATTGATTGCATCACGAAGACATATTGTAATGCGAGATGAATCGACCAATAGGAGAGGCCGATTTTGATATAGTCGGCTACGCCTGTAAAGGATCTTTAAAAGCATATTATTAAAAAAACCCCGGCATATTAAAAGCACTGGCGCCCTCTCTTATTTTGCGCGGCAACATATTTAACGTGTTATTAAAGATCTCCTGTTTACAGGAATCGACTATGCCGGCATCAATGAATCTACCGCGTTTTAAGATCCTTTACACAAATAGTGCACTATGTAAAAATCGACCTCCTATTGGTCGATTCATCTCGTATTACAGTATTAAAGTGTGGCAAGTATAACTTGAACAGCGGAAAGAATGCGGACAAAAAATTGGCGACGTTGTCGAGTAACTTTAATATTTTTTGAGAATTAATATTTATACCTATTATTTAGATAAACACATAATTTAATATACTCATTAACTCATTGAAAATAACTGGCAACTGAAACTTAACTATTACTTCAACTTTAATTCATAATCTATTTTACACATTATCAATTTAAATAAATTTGCGACATTTATATCTATTTGCCCGATACATCCGGCAACAGGTGCGTCAAGTTCCTCTCGTCCTCGTGACAAAGTGCATCAAGGCGATTGGCTGCAAGCCATTTTTCCTCGCTTCGCTCCTCAAACGTCGCTGTTCCAAATAAGTTTGCCACACTTTACCACGCCTGGGTTCAAACCCCGTCGCTTTTTTTTATTATTTTTTTAATTATGTTTTTTAACAGTTTTTTTCTTGATTTGGGGTATGTCTTGGGTTAGTTTGGGTTAGCACCTGGTTAGTTTCCTTTTCTTGAGTCCCCGTCGCGACCGAAGCGAGCGGTGGACCATGCGGATCGACCAATAGGAGATGCCGATTTTGATATAGTCGGCTACGCCTGTAAAGGATCTTAAAACGCTTAAAATATTTATGTAAAGGATCTTGTAACGCTTCAGACGATACGGATTTGCCCTTTAAGATCTTTTACAGGCGTAGCCGACTATATCAAAATCGTCCTCTCCTATTGGCCGATCCGCATGGCCCTCCGCTCGCAACGCTCGCTACGGGGGCTCAAGAAAAGGAAACTAACCAGGTGCTAACCCAATCATACCCAAAATCAAGAAAAATAAGCTGTTTAGAAACATAATCTTTCAAAAAAAAATAAAAAAAAAGCAAAAAATGTTTTCTAGGTGAGACCCAACGATCTAAACCTCTACACCACAAGAGCTCTTGCGAGGAATTGATTGCATCACGAAGACATATCGTAATACGAGATGAATCGACCAATAGGAGAGGCCGATTTTGATATAGTCGGCTACGCCTGTAAAGGATCTTTAAACGCTACGGATTTTAGCCGGTCCGGTTTTATTAGT
This sequence comes from Pissodes strobi, assembly GCA_016904865.1. Classification (NCBI taxonomy): domain Eukaryota; kingdom Metazoa; phylum Arthropoda; class Insecta; order Coleoptera; family Curculionidae; genus Pissodes; species Pissodes strobi. The sequence goes on along the minus strand of MU193226.1, from coordinate 18,924 downwards.
TTTAACGTGAGTGGTGCATTAAAACTTTGTGACAATTGGTTTAATACACTACTGGACTACAATAAACCGGACCGGCTAAAATCCGTATCGTCTGAAAGGGACGTTAGAATTGTGTTTCGACGGATGACTCAGTAAGAATGTTCCTTTTTACATGGTCGCAATGAGCGAATAAGCCACGTGATAATTGGAGTTGTAAGAAATTGGTACCCTTGGCATTCCATCCATATTTTTATTAATTCTTTAATCACTGATGAAACAATTATGAAACAGTACGATGAACAGTATCAGTGACAAAAATATGACATTATATTTTTATTTTTTTGCGTTGTCGGGTCCCAAGATGTGCAAGCAAGCGTTTGCGACTTTTTATTTAATTTTAATTGCTTGCTATAAGCATTTTATAATAAAATGCTGTAAGGCTGTTTCCGACGACAATTTAGATAACTCCTAACTGATTTCTGATGGGGATGAGGGGATGTGTTCTAGAAAAACCGTGTCCGTCACGGGGTGGCCCTGGAAGCTCTTTTAATTATACTCCTTATTAATACTTCACAAAAATCTAGCATATTTTACAGTGGCTTTATACAAGAATATTTAAAGCGCCAGCGCCATCTCTTATGGTTTACAGCAGCATATACATTCAAACTATAATTGAAGTTCTCTTGTTTACAGGAAGCGACTATGCCGGCACAAATGATGCAAGAGAAATCCGTTAGTCTAACGTGTCAAGACTAGATGTCACCAAAGTTCAAACTGAAATATTCAACGTATTCTGGACGAAATGGCGAAGGAAATGTAATTAATTATAAACCATCTTAAAAAGGAGAAGCATAAACGTAAGTACGGGGAGACAAAATTAAACGAAGCCCTCCTACAAGGGCGGATTGGCTCATCTGGACGCTGGGAAAAATCACAAAAATAAAAATTAAATATTATTTAAAACCAGCATGTAAAAATGTATTAGATTAGTACAATTATACCATTTTTTACTATTTCAGAACTGAGAAATTTTCAGAGAGATATCGAAGGGGTTACTAATAGTCAATAATATTTATCCAGTGGGAAAATGAAGAGCTAAAACAAATTGAAATAGCCGCAGAATATGAAATAGAAGGTACTTTTCCAAACAAACGTTTAAGACAGGTAAAGAAAATGGCTGATGAATTTTCTGCGGCTGATCCTATTAGCAATAATGCTTTAAAAAACTTTAACATAGAAGTCCATAACCGAATTTTACATTCAGTTATAAGAAGTTTGACCACACGATTTGAGAAGAATGATAAACTACATGGATCTGAGCTTTTTAAAGAGATGAGCATTTAAAGAGATGCTTTACAGTGTGTAAGCGACAAATTAATTAAATATGTCGAGCGGACAACAAAAGAAAATATACAAAATTAACTTATTCATTTTGTCAGTAGTTGGGATGGATTAAGAGGATCTGTCACAGACGAATATCAACATTCATCCCAAAGAATGATGTTTGAAGTTGACAGCGAAAATAAAGATGAAGATGATGAAACGCCACAACAGTCACCTATGCCATATAAAAGATGCCAAAACTGTGCAATTCGTTGTTACAAAGTGCTAACCTGTTTAGTGCAGCTTACAGTGTGTTGACACATGCCTATACAGATATTTATTAACGCTACCCATGATACTATTACTGAAATAGTATCATGAACGCTACCGACATCGCAACTTGCTTCTGAGCGATCATTCAAAATTTTAATAAAAATAGACTTAGAAAAGCCTTGAGTGAAAATAATTTGGAAGCATTTATGTTAATGGCAGTCGAAAAGCAAACCTTAAATGAGATTGACAGCGACGCAATAATTGACACAGTTGCAGAAAACAGTAATTTGATAAAAAATTTACTGCTGTTGGAAATTTAAATCTTTTTCAACTGATTTTTATACTCTTATACTTATTTTTTCTCTAACACTTATTACAATTAAATAATTAAAATTTTAATTGAATTTTTATATCTATGGGAAAACGGGTTTGATTTAATGTAAATAATATTCATTATAATGTTTACGTTTTTTATTCGTCTTTCCTATTCTTCTATTCTTAAATATAAATATATTGGTTGCGGAATCCCACGACTTTTTTATTTTTTTAACGATCACAACGGCTTTTATGTGAATATTGGGCGTGGCACCCCGAAAATTTTCCGTTTTCGACGGGGAGGGTGTCCGGAGGAGGCCGGTCACATAGAATTATTGTGGCCTGCTTGACCTATATTCCCGGACCGCTTTGACTATCCCAATCCGTCTCTGCTCTCCTACAAACACTGGAAATATTCATTGGCTTTAGGAGATGGTTTTGCATGGGAGATCGAAAGCTTTTAAAAATAAAATGAGAATACAAGTTAGAGATTAAAAAAATCAAATTGATGATGGGCCCTTCATGGTGAAACGTGAACAGTCAAATACAAATCTAAAAAATTCAATATCGAAATATCATGAATACCATTGTTGGAACAATCATGTTCTTGGTCAATTTACCAAGAAATGGCATACATCGGGCCTATGAGATCTTTTAAAAATTCGTTAAAAAAATGGCTTCAAAGATGCGATTTTGCCAAATCTATGCAGCAACTTTGTTATTTTAAGTGAATTAGCACATAAAAAATAAGAAATTAAAAATACTATAATAGGATTAATACTAAATTGTAAAGAGTTCGATTTTCAGTAAATTCATAAACGAGTGCTGTCTTGAAATTCAGCACCCTCTCAGCATCATAACAATGTCATATAAGTCAACCAGGACCTATATTTAATTTTTTTACCAGTGCCGGTAATAAACTGTTATATATACCTACCTAAACGGAGTAGGTATATTCCGTGAAGTTGCTGTCCTGGAATAACAACTCGGTTAATAAAAGCGTCAATTAAACAGCCAAATTGTTTAGCTGAGCGGTGTATGTATGTGTGTTCGGTTCAAAGATAAAGCGTTTAGGTAAACGTTTATAGAGAAAGGCGCGGTCATTTAAACCATCCAGACAATCAGCCACATCCATTTAAACGTCTTATTAATACATTTGGGCAGTGGCGTAGTCTTCCGTAATAATTTGTCTGACTAGAGTTCAATCGAAGGGGGCTAAATCGGGCCCCGATCTGAGCGCGTAATAGCTGTTAAGTTTTTAGGGTCAACTAAAAGAGTGAGTCACTGATGGGCCCTTCATACGAGGGAGGTCTTATCTAACGCAGACTTGTTTTAAAATTTTGCTAAGTATCATTGAATGGTGATTTGTTTGTTTTGGCTTCGTAAATAAACTAAATTTAGGAAAATACTTCGTCGAAATTTCACTTTAATATTAAGAAGTCGAAACAAGCGTAATTTAACCTGTTTAAACTGAAATGAGAATAAAAAATAGCAATATCTTTGTGATTTGTGGTGTTTATAATGGGCAAGGCTCATAAATAAATATATAATCTCATATTCAATTAATGAATTATTGGTAATAATACAGCACCTCAACCTTAAGCTAAACCCTTCATGATGCTTAAACATGACTTCCTATTACTATGCTATTCGTTGTACAACGGTAGGCTAAATTGGTACTACACTTTTTAATTCTAGTTCAAATATCGAAATATTATAGTTCACTTCCACACAAGTTTCTATAATCATCGGAAGATCATTTTCAGCATCTCCAAATCTTCTAGTTCGCAAGCTTTTCAAATTCTTTTAAATCTTTAATCATCATGCTAAATATTGACGTTTGTTTACGCCATGATAAGTTTCTGTTAAAAGCATTATTAAATTTCTGTTAGAAGCATTATTAAGCATCAGGGCCGATGAGACAAATACCCGGGGCCCGTATGCTTTGGGCGCCCGGGGACCGGGCTCCTATTCAATAATAAAAAACTAAAAATTATATATTTCGAACTAGCTATCTCAGTTGCATGTTGCATATTAGTATTTATTTTATTTATTTCTATTTAGTGTTGTGATTGTGAATGGTAAGTTTTAATAGTACATAGTATCCTGCATCTCACCTCCTGTGTTCTGTATCTCAGTTACTAATTAAGTAATTTTTAGATGTTTAAACAGAGAGTGTGCAATGGGAAAAATATTAAAATTCTAACTTAATTACTAACACTTAGTTCAATATGGTGGACGATGATACGTTGCAAAATTTGGACTTCGCGAAAAAGTCGAAAAAGTGCGACATTTGTTCGAAAAAAGTAAAAGGCTTACTAAAATGTACAAAGTGCAACAAGTGTCACCACAGCCAGTGCATAATAAAGGTCCCAGGATTTCAAATTGTGGGAATAAATGAGGTAAACTGCATGGATTGCAACTCAATGTCAGCTACATACACACGATCTCTCAAGTGACGACTTAATAAACAACCTCACGAAACATAATCATCATCATCATCATCATCATTTAGCGCTACAACCCAGGGTGGGTCTTGGCGGACTGGACAACTGTTTTCCAGAAGGTACGATCTTCCATCAGTCGACGGTCGAAGGGGATGTTCATTTTGCGGAGGTCTGATCTGATGTTGTCTCTCCATCGCAATCTGGGACGTCCGAGTGGTCTTTTTCCTGTTGGAATCTCTTCCCATATCAATATCACAAGCCTTTGATCGTCAAGCCGTTGTAAGTGGTCTGCCCATCTTAAACGGTGAGCTTTGATTTCTTGAATGATGTCACTGTCGCTGTACAGTTCTGCTAATTCAGCATTGGTTCTAATGCGGTACTGGTCGGTTCTTGCATCGCGGAGGGGGCCATAAATCTTCCTGAGGATTTTGCGTTCGAAGCGTCGCAGTTTTTCTTCGTTGGCCTTGGTTATTGTCCATGTTTCGCCCCCATACGTTATTATTGGTCTGATAATAGCTTTATATATAGTGACTTTGGATTTTCTTGTCAGGGTTTTAGATTGGATCAGATTTTTTAATGCATATAGGCAGCGATTTGCGGACTGTATTCTGCCCTTGATTTCTTCTGTGACGTCGTTATCAGCCGTGACTGTAGATCCAAGGTATTTAAAACGTTCCACTCTTTCAAAGTTGTAGCTGTTCCACTGTCACGTTTTGTCCTATTCTATCCCTGCGTCCCATTCGGTTTACGCACATGTATTTCTTCTTATCTTCATTGACCCTGAGCCCCACTTCTCCTGCTGACTTCTCGATTTTATTAAAAATATCCTTTACCGTTAATACAGTGTCTCCGATGAGGTCAATGTCATCCGCGTAAGCTAGTAGAAGTTTGGGTCCTTTAGTGGTTAGTAGTTCGGTTTTGATTTCGGCTGTTCTGATGGCTTTTTCTAAGACAATATTAAAAAGTAAGGGTGATAGGGCGTCGCCTTGTTTTAGACCGTTACGTAAAGCAAATTTATTGGATAGGCTCTGCTTCACTCTAACTTTGGATATTCCTCCTTCCATGCAGATTTTGGTCATCTGAATAAGTTTCCTGGGGATTGAAAACTCGGCCACTGCATTCCACACTTGGCTTCTCTCTATGCTGTCATAAAGAGGTTGTGTATCGTTCTGTTGTATTCCCATCCCTTTTCCAGAATTTGTCTTAAAGTAAATAGCTGGTCCATGGTTGATCTCTTAGCCCGAAACCCCGCTTGGTACTCTCCCACGATGTTTTCTGCGATTGGAGTAAGTCTGTTGAGTAGGATGTTTGACAGTATTTTGTATGCCGTGTTAATCAGTGAGATTCCTCTGTAGTTGGCGTATTTCGATTTATCTCCTTTTTTGTGGATAGGTACTATGATGCTTTCCTTCCATTGTGTTGGAATTTTTCCTTCGGCCCATATAAGTATTATTAGCTTATGGATTTGTTGATGAAGTGCGTTACCACCATGTTTTAGGAGTTCTGCGATTATGCCATCAGATCCTGGTGCCTTGGAGTTCTTTAGTTTCTGTACAGCTTTCTGGGTTTCCTCAAAAGAGGGATCTTCGACTGGTAGGTCCGCTGTCACATACGTTTTTTCTTTATGCGGTTCATCATGTTCGACATTTAGTAACTTCTCAAAATGTCTCTTCCATTCTTCCGACAACTCTTCATCGTTTAAGAGAAGAATCTTGGTTTAAAGCCTCTTTTTTCAAAGGATGTTGCCTTGTAAAAATTTCGGGATCCTGGTTTGGGACGATCTTTCTCTATTGCTTCGTATCTCTGTTGTTCAAATTCTCTTTTCTTCGTTCTAATTAGCTGTCTTGTTTCTTTCCGACACCTTTAGTACTTTTCTCTGCTTTCGTTTGATTGAAGTTGTATCATACGCTTTCTTATGGTTTGTCTTTTTTCTAGCTGTTTTCTACAACCTTCATCAAACCATGATTTCGCCTTTCGTCTGCCGGTTTTTCCAAACACATTCTCCGCAGTTTTTATTATTTTATCTGCTGTTACTTCACAGAGCTTTTCGATTTCATTGCCGTCTTCTTCAAAGTTTAGTTCTTGTTTGAGTTGTTCTACGTATTGCTGTTGTTTCACTTCCTTCTGTATTTCATCCCGATTCCACTGTGAGTTAGTTGCCATCGTTCTCTTAGGATCTTGTCGTGATATTCTGATTCTGATCTTCGCACGGACTAGGTAATGGTCTGTGTCTCCATCTATTCCTCTGAGGCTTCTGACGTCTAGTATGTTACTTCCGTGACGTAGATCCACAGCAATATGGTTGATTTGGTTTCGAGTGATGTGGTCATTTGATACCCAGGTGTGTTTGTTGATGTTCTTGTGTGGGAACATAATCGACTTTATAAGCAAATTGTTGGACGCAGCTGTTTCTATGAGTCTTTGGCCATTATCATTAGATACGTCTGGTATCGTTGGTTGAAAAATTAGGTTCTTTGCCTATCTTTGCGTTAAAGTCACCGCAGAGTAGTAGCGTGTCATGACTGGGGGTAGTGTCGTTTATCCTTTCGAGAGCGTCGTAGAAGGCATCTTTTATATTTTCATCCTTCTCTTCCGGTGGTGCATGAGCCGAGATTACTGAGATGTTATACCATTGTCCCTTAAGTCTGATGTAACATACCCTTTCATTTATTGGTTCAAACTTTAATATATTCTGGACCAATTCTTCTCCACAAACCTCATACCAAACTCGTGCTTTCCTTGTTCGTTGCCTCTAAAGAATATGACAGATTTGCATATTTTTATGTTCCCGTTCTCCGACCATCTTATTTCTTGGACTGCTGTTATGTCCATTCCAATCATTTCAGCTGCTGTACCGCATTTGTGCAAGCTCCGGATCTATACCAGCTCTGTATATTCCAAGTTTCAATATTCATAGTCCTTTTCCATTGCGTATGTCGTTTACCGTGTTTTCGTGTCCAATTCCGAGGCACAGTTGAAGTTGTCGTAACTGGGTTTCTTTTACGAGGGTGGGTAGGTGGCCCTCCTCCTTTATCCGGGCTTCCCTGGATAGACTACTCGGTTCATCCATCCAGAGATGGGGCGGAACTAAACAACTTAGTTATACAAATGCATGAAGTAATTGCTCTTTTACACGAAAAAGTATACTTTTTGGAGGAGAAAATCACCAATTTTGAAGTAATGCTACTGAAAATCAAGGAGCCAAAATCAAAACAACCAGAATTGAGGTTAGGAATAACAATAACAAAAATATAAACAATTCCGTGAAAATTAAAGAGAGTGGCGAAGGCTCCGATATCGGTACTAGTGCTGTGCCGATTATCGATATATATCCACGCAGCTTCGACTTCCAAAAAATCCACCCTCGTCTCCAAACCTGAAACGGCAGCCAGATTTCAGGACTCAGTAACTTGCGTAAGCGTTTTTAGGGAAGATCAAGCCAACAAAAGCAAAGAAGAGGAACCGAGAGACGATGCCAAATCGACCCTTAATGAGTGGCAGGTAGTGACATCCAAGAAGAACCGAAACAAAATAAGTACAAGACCCAATCCTATTCGTGGCTCAAATGCTGGAGAGTTTGTACTAAAAGCAGCATCTATCCAGGTAACAAAATGGATTTTTGTATCAAACCTACAGCCAGAAACCAAGGAAGAAATCATTCTATTATTCTTACGCAATAAAAATGTTGGTGAAGGTGTAAAATGTTATAAAATTAAAACCAAAAAGGACAACATAAAGAGCTCCTTTAAACTGGGTGTTCCTGGCAATAGGGAAGCTTTGGTAATGGATGATGACTTTTGGCCCACGGGAACCATGGTTAACCATTTCTTGAACCTACAGAACCTCAATGCAGGACATAACAAATACCTGCACCCATCCCGAGAGAAACAGACTCAGATCAAGAAAGGTTAGGTAATAATTCTTCAAGTTTAGGTCTTAGTTTTATGGTACTATTTATCAATGTTTTATCTATAAAAAATAAAATTAATGAATTGGAGGTATTTATGGCAAGGAGCGAACCGGATGTTTTTTGTCTGGCTGAACATTGGCTGTTTACTCATGAGTTCAAATCATTAAGAATTTCAAATCTCTTTCCAGCATCAGCCTTTTGTCGAACAAATTGTAGGGGGGAGCCATCTTAACAAGCAAAAATATAATTTTTAAAGAAATTGGGAACGTTTCAAATCTGTCCATACAAAATGTTATTGAGTTAACCTGTATATATGTGTCACTAAGTTCAAACTGCATTTAATAGCTTGATACAGGCCACCTTCTGGATGTTTCAAAACTTTTATGGAAGTTTTGGGAGGAGCTTTGCACACACTTATTGGGGATTTTAATGTGCATTTTAACACGGATAGTCCTAATTGTACATAATTGTGCGATCTAATGACCAGCATTGACTTTCAACAAAAGTCTTTGAAGCTACAAGCCAAAACAACTGTCTTGATAATGTTTTCTGTAACTTTGAGGATGGTCTTGGGGTGCGAATCACGAAATGAGGCGTACCAAGGCAGAGCTCCACTCCCGAAACTCCGGCCTTACTGAGGCGGGGTGGTTTTTGGTCACCACGGAGGATGAGGAATCGAGGGATTGGCTACTCAACACCTGTCAGCCACTAACCGAGGGAGAAGTGTCCTTCACAGCCGTGAAATCGATGGACGCCCCATGGCCGGTGGAGATTGTCTTCACCTTGAAGACACTTGAGCAGCCGAAAATAGAGTACGTCACCTAGATGCTAGCCATCCAGAACATCACCTTGAGTATTCCGGAGTGGCAGCATCTGAAGACCGAAGGACAACCAAGCAGTTGGCGCCTTCACTTCCTGGTGAGCAGGGAGGTCGTGGCTGGACTAGAGCTGGCCGGGTGGATTGTGTTCTTCGAATTGGTCGCTGTGCGAGTTTACGGGGTAACCATTCGGAGAGCACCCACCGGGCGGGGACTTCAGCCGAGACTTCCAAACCATCAGGAAGCAGGCAATAGCCAAGTAAGGTGGCTACCCCTATCCATGGTGTCCCCCATGGCGCAATTAAGGGTAAGTCAAATAAATCTCCAGCATAGCCGAGATGCTAGTACTGAATTGGCAAGCATCATGGCTGGAAAATCTGGAGAGATTGTACTAATACAAGAACCTTACTTTTTTAGGGAAAACATAAGGGAACTTGGGACCCCCGGCTTTACCATCTTGGCCGGGTGTGAAGGAGTAGAGAGGCCGAGGACATGTATCGTGATGTCCAGGGAGCTGCAGGGAACTCTGTTACCACAACTAAGCTCCAAAGACATTACGGTGATCCTGCTGGAATACATGGTGAGTGGCACAAAACATAAGTTATTAATTAGTAGTTTATATCTTCCGTATGATAACGCGCAACTTCCCCAACGGAATAATTAATAAGGTTAATAGAATACAGTAAAGACAAAGGTTTTCTACTAATCATGGGGTGTGATGCAAACGCGCATAATATCGTTTGGGGGAGCACTAACACTAACGCGAGAGGTACGGCTCTATTAGAGTATTTCGTATCGGAAAACCTTGAAGTAGCTAACGTAAATGCGGAACCAACTTTTGTGAATCGGCTTCGTCAGGAGCTATTTCATCAAAACAAGAACTAGAAATTGAGGTGGTAAGGCTAAACAGTATAATCGTCGACTCCTATGAACAAGCGTGCCCACTTAAGAAAGCGAGGGCCAAGAGGCTGCCTTGGTGGAGTGATACTCTGGACCGTCTTAAAAAAGACGTGAGAAGATCACACCGCCACGCTTTCAGGGAAGGGCGGCAGGAGCTCTGGGATGTGTATCTGGAAGCCAGAAGGAAATTTAAAATCGAGGTCCGACGCAGCAAAAGAGACAGCTGGAGGAAATTCTGTGGAGAGATGGAGTCTCTCTCGGACTCAGCGCGTCTGCTTAAGCTGCTGAGCTCGGAAAGACAAAAAGAGATTGGCTGTCTGAAAAGAGTCGAACAATGGACGGCGAACAGAGACGAAACGATAGAGCTTCTTCTAAAAACCCACTTCCCCGGAGAGGTACAGACTACCAACTGGGACGAGGAACCAGAGCCAGAGATGGACTGGAACCTTGCCCGCAGTGTGGTGACTGAGGAATCCATAACTTGGGCAGTGGGGGAGTTCAGTCCATATAAGGCAGGAGGGCCGGATGGAATTATACCCATGATGCTGCAGGCGGGCCTTGACACGTTACTCCCTTACTTAAAGAGAGTATTCGAGGCCAGCATAGCACTAGGGTACGTTCCACAAGCTTGGAGAGCAGCGGATGTCGTCTTCATCCCCAAGGCAGGGAAGATAGACTATTCCCATCCCAAGTCCTTTAGGCCTATAAGTCTAACTTCATTTTTAATGAAGGCAATGGAAAAAATGATTGACATGTTCATCATGGAAGAGATCTTAACTGATTCTCCTCTACATGATAATCAGCACAAGAGGGAAGTCGACTGAAACGGCTCTCCATTCTGTAGTTAGAAGAGCTGAAATGGCAATAGAAAACAAAGAAATGGCGCTAGCGCTCTTCTTTGACGTAGAAGGAGCTTTCGATAAGGCTAAAACGAAAACTATCTGTCAAGCCCTCCAGGCCAAGAGAACACCAGCTCATTTGGTCAAGTGGATAAAAACGGCACTGAAAGACCGAAAGATGAGCGCCACGCTGGGAGAAGTTCGCGTCGAAGCCGGGGTAAGAGGGGGTTGCCCACAAGGCAGCTGCCTCTCGCCACATTTGTGGTGCCTGGTGATGGACAGCCTTCTGAGAAGGTTAAATCTTGAGGGATTCTACGCACAAGCATATGCTGACGGCGGGCTAGTAATGATCACGGGCAAGTTCGTGAGAACGGTCTGCGAGCGTATGCAGGTGGCGTGTCGGATTGTTCAAGGTTGGTGTGAGGAGAATGGTCTCTCAGTAAACCCAGGGAAGACCGAACTCATTCTCTTCACAAGGAAACGAAATTTAACATGTTTTATACATCCCATACTCTACCAGACGAGACTGAGCCTAAGTCAACAAGTCAAATAATTGGGGAGTTATTTTAGACGGTAAATTGACGTGGAAGGCACACGTTGAACAGGTGGTGAATAAGACAACCGCGATTATGTGGCAACTAAGGAGAACGGTAGGTAGGAAGTGGGGTTTAAAACCTTACATCCTCCAGTGGCTGTACACTGCTGTGATAAGACCGCGATTTCCTACGGATCCGTGGTCTGGTGGCCAGTGGTGGCCAGAGCCACTAATGCCCAGAAACTGGCCAGACTGCAAAGGCTGGCTTGTTTGGGTATTACCGGAGCATTGAGAACAACTCCCGGAGCAGCACTGAACATCATCCTGGGGCTGCCGGACCTCCCGATCTGGATTGAGAGAGAGGCAATGGCGGTTCACAAAAGGATGATCGACAGTGGCCTATGGCGAACGGACTACACAGGGAAAGGCCATACGACTATTGCTGCCAAAATGAGTAGGGATCTACCCATCATTGCGACCAAAGGCAATTCCAGATGGCAGATTAAGACTGAGAAGGAATTTCCAAGTGGAATTTCCATCAAGGGAAGAGTGGCTGTCAGGCCAGGTACGTACGCCGAGCGGAGCACACGCATGGTACACTGACGGCTCATGGATGGCTAATACACAGTTATCCGGAGCCGGTGTATACCTAGACAACACTAAATCAGAAGAAAGCACTTCGCTGGGGAGATATGCCACTGTTTTCCAGGCGGAGGTGCTTGCTATTTTGGAAGTAGCAACCAAGGCGGAAGTAACAGAAGGTGTAGAGAGTATATATATTTACTCGGACAGTCAAGCCGCTCTCAGGGCGATCCAAAGACCCAGGGCAAGCTGTAAGCTAGTTCAGGAATGTAGAGACGCCCTAGACAGATTGGCTGTGCGCAAGGAAGTAAGACTCAGATGGGTTCCAGGGCACAGTGGCATCGAGGGCAACGAACGGGCGGATGAATTGGCAAGACAAGGCTCAATGAGCCACCTCGTCGGTCCAGAACCTGGTCTGGGCTTAAGTAGAAGGCAAATCTCTCAGTAACTAAATAACTGGACCTGGAACAAGACAAAGCACAATTGAAGAAGAAAAGAAGGATGCAGACAAGCCAAGGAAATGATTCTAAATCCTGACGGATCCAGAGCAAGGCGACTGCTAAAAAAGAGCCGAGAGGACATCAGGATCTTGGTAGGTATTCTGACTGGGCATGGAAGCCTAAACAGACATCTGCACCTTATCGGCGAGAGGGACAGCTCTGCCTGAACTGCGGGACAGGGGAGGAGTCCTCATACCACTATATAGGAATTTGTGATAGGTGGAGTCGCCTAAGGAGGAAGATACTGGGAGCACCAACACTTGCTCGGGAAGATCAAAAGGATCTGGACTGGGAGGACGTCCTCACCTTTATCAAGGTGACGGGCCGTTTTAGTGCGGGCCGGGTGTTGGAAGTAGCTAGGTAGGGGAGGGCGGATCGGGGATGGTGAAAACGGAATTATAGGCCTACTTACCGGGCTTCGGCCCCCCCACCCTTACTACTACTACTACTACTGGGGTGCGAATTGATGACCCCGGCATATCTGATCACATAGGTATATTTCTAGAATGCAATGCAGAGGTGGAGCAGGCTTCATTGACGGTACAGGGGTATGTATACAAACCAATCACTGAGAGAGGTCGCAACTTGTTTTCCTCTTTGGTGGGGGCAACTTCATGGGACACTGTATGCAGCCCTAATTGCAGTGCCAGTGAAAGGTTTTCCCACTTTGTTAATCTCATTTCTGATAATTTCAAAACTCTTACTTTCTGAACAAGGCTTCCTATATGCTTAATAACACTCCTGTACCCCCAATCGACCCACTTGAAAGTGTTCCTGCCTCTTCTGAAGTGAGCTTTGACTGCCAGCCAGTCACTTTTAATGAGGTAAGAGATATTATTGACCCACTACCCAATAAAAAGAGCAAAGACTCATTTAATTTCACAGTGAGCTTAATTAAAGGTATAAAAAATCTTATAATATCGCCTCTTACAAAACCGATAGCTGAGAAAGTTTTTCCAAATGTACTAAAAACAGCCACTGTCATCCCAATATTTAAGAAGGGCGATGAAGATGAGGTATCAAATTACAGACCTATTTCCCTGTTGCCTATTTTCAAAAAAGGTTTTCGAAAGGTGCCTGGCCCAAAGAATTTCCCAATTTCTTTGAACCAAACAAGCTGTTTTCAAGTTCACAATTTGGTTTTCGGAGGGGTTTGAGTACTACTGAGGGTATTCTTGAACTCGTGGCATATATCCGGAGTGCTTTTAAGCGGGGTAGCTATGTGTCATCAGACTTCTGTGACCTGAGCAAAGCGTTTGACTGTGTGTCCCACGAAATCCTCATAGCTAAACTGAGCAAGTACAACATGTCCGATTCAAGCATTGCATTGATAAAGGATTACCTTTCAAACCGCTATCAGAAAGTGCGGTTGGGACCGGTGGAATCAGAGAGAGGGTGTTTGCGTATTGGTGTTCCTCACGGTTCTGTCATGGGCCCTCTATTATTTTTAATATACATTAATGACTTGCCGCTGACATGTCCATCAGCGCACTTTACTCTCTTTACTGATGACACAACAATGTCTAACTGCAACAAAGATCTTGCAACAGCCATGAGAGCTTCGTGGGATTCACTGTCGAGGGCGGAGCATTGGTTTCTCTCAAATCGATTATTCCTCAATGCAACAAAAACTCAATCATTAATTGTTGCTACTAGAGGGATTCCTGATGAAAGAGATAACCCTACAAGTGTTAGATTTCTTGGTGCTCTGCTTGATCCTGGACTTTTGTGGGATAAGCCTACTAACTTTTTGAAAGGGAAATTGGACTGGCATCATGTGTTTCACAATCAGGATTAAAACAGGCTTATTTTCCTCTCTGCCACTCTCACATAAGCTACTCGATTATTGCTTGGGGTCATAGCGCAGGTGCAAATGTTATTTTTAGATTGCAGAGAAGAGCCATTCGCATTGTCGCAGGTATTCCCTATACAGCAGATTGCAGACAGGCATTTGTAAGACTCTATATACTTACACTTGCCTTGCTAAAACATGGCGAACAATAGTAACGCACTTAAAGTGTCTCCTAGAAAATCCAGTATTTGTGGTGTTTGTAAGACAAACTCTACAAGAAATAGGGTAGTTTGTGTTCAGTGCAAGACCCATTATCACAAGAGATGTGTTAGTAAGCTACAAGGAGCCCAAACTATTGAAGAAGATCAAATTTTGTGCTGTGATATGACCGCTCAAGGTCGAGACAACGACAATGATGTTTTATCAGACGAATCATTTTTATCGACGGAGAGCTCGCCTTATGATAACACACTTAGGCAAAACGATGAGGTACGCTATCTAAAAGCTATTATTAAGATAAAAAATACTTTAATAAGGGAACTTATCGATAAAAACAAGACACTAAATGAAATGTTGCTTCTACAAAAACACGTAAATAAACAAAACCTGACAACAGCGGAGAAAGGCGAATCAGCTGCTAGGCAAACAGCAATGCCAATTGATAAACAAAAAGAGTCTCATAGCCCAACTAATTCAATCAATCGCAAGTCCTCTTCGAAAAATTTTAACTTTGAACCAAAACATACAACCAACCAGAGCCAGAGACAAACCGAACAAAGTTCTCACAACCGAAAAAAGGAGACCAATACCCATGAGGCGTCAGAAGAGAAAAGGACAAATATAACCCAACATAATGGTAGCGAGTCTACCCACGATGAACGACCATGGCGCACAGTGGTCCATACGAGAAAACGCAGCAAGCCAAAGCCACAAATTATAGGTAACACGGTTAACGGTAGGCTAAAAGCAGCGCCTAAAAAAGCATACTTATATGTATCCAGACTTGACCCATCACATACAAGCCATCATTTGGAGGAATTCCTTAAGACTGTCTTCGCAGAACTAAAGGTAGAAGAGACAAACTACTCCAAATTTCCGGACTACTATGCATCGTATAAGGTGTCAATTGATTTGCAGAACCTAGACAATGCAATGAGATCAGATATATGGCCCCGAGGAGCTCATGTGTCTAGGTTTTTTCATCGGAATCCCAGAGCACTGCTGAAGAAGTAACCGATGTTTTACCAAACTTGCTTTTATTAAATTGTCAGTCTTTAAATGTAGAAAAAATTAATTTAATCACTTCTGAATATTTATGTAATAGTAATTTTAACCTTAATTTTCTTTGTTTGACAGAGACATGGTCTCGACCAGAATCGGTGACTAATTTAAATTTTTTGAATTTTTCAAATATATCAAGTTTTTCTAGGTCAAATCATCGCGGAGGGGGTGTTGGTATTTGGTGCCAACAAAGCATAGAAGCCGAGGATATTGATCTTTCTAGATACTGCATGGAAAAATGTATCGAAATATGTGGTATTACCTACAAAACCCCTACACTTGGTAAGGTTCATCTTTTAGTTTGTTATAGATCTCCGGGCAGGGAAAGAGGGGGTTTTCAATTATTTATTTCTAACTTGGACTTAGCACTCGGATCCATATATAGGCCGAACGCTAAAATTATTTTAACAGGTGATTTTAATGTAGACCCAACACTATGTCCTGGGGAATATACAGAACTTAATACTATGTTGTCATCTTATAATTTATATAATGTTGTTAATGAGCCTACTCGTGATAGTAGTATTTTAGACTTGATTTTCACTAATGTTAAGCTTAGATGTTCTGTTCAGGATAATATAATATCTGATCACAAGACTCTATTAGTTAAGACAGAAATGCCAGAACAACAGTCAAACAACTCAATAATTAAAAAACGTAGTTTTAATGTTACATCAATAAATGATTTTAAAAATAATTTAAAGGCTCAGAATTGGACCTTTTTAAACTCTTACTCTAATGTGGACTTGGCTTTTAATAAATTTTACCATACATTTATTTATTATTTTAATAGTCATTTTCCTCCAAGAGAAATTAAAAAGTTTGATAAAAAAAATTGGGTTACGACAGAAGTAAAAAAATCTAGTATGGACTTGAGACATTTATTTAAACTTAAGAAAGATGGTTTTATTTCTAGTGAAGACTACTCAAAGCAAAAAAGAAAACATAATGAATTAATAAAAAACAGCAAAAAAATACATTATGAAAACTACATAAATAAATCCCACGATAAATCTAAGGCATCCTGGAATATAGTCAAAGAATTGACTAATAAGGAACGTAAAGAAATGACTTACGAACTACAGGATGGTTCAAATATATTAGTAGAAAATAACGAAATTGCAAACTACTTTGCTGACTTTTTTAAGAATGCTCCCTCCGAGATTATTCAAAATAAAAAAAAAAATGAAACATATTCATCAATCGATAATTTAAAAATACCAAATTCTTTATTTCTAAGCCCTATTACGCATAATGAACTACATTCAATTATAAAAGTAAAACTAAAAAATAAAAAATCGTCAGGAGTAGACGAGGTACCCACATATTTATTAAAGCAGGTCGCAGACTGTATAGTCGAACCACTGTGCATCATAATAAATTTGTCATTCGGTACTGGCCAGTTCCCTGAGCAGCTTAAAATAAATAAGGTAATTCCAATACATAAAAAAGGCGCCAAAAATAAAGCAGAGAATTATCGGCCTGTAGCATTATCACCGAGTATGAGTAAGATATTTGAATATAGTTTCTTATCTCGCTTGGAATCTTTCATTGATAACAACAAAGTATTGACAAACAATCAGCATGGTTTTAGATGCGGTAAATCGACTAACACCGCGATGTTAGATTTTTGTAGTAAGATGACCGATCGTTTGGAGGATGGTGAGTGCCCTGTGGGGGTTTTTTGCGACCTTAGCAGGGCATTTGATTGTGTTCTTCATGATCGGTTGTTGTATAAGATGGAGGTTTATGGCGTCAGAGGCCCTGCTTTAGAGTGGGTTAAATCCTTTTTGAATAATAGGGAACAGCTGGTTGAGGTGAACGGAGCTTTCTCTGGTAGGGTTGATGTGCAGATGGGGGTACCACAGGGTTCTATATTGGGCCCTGTGCTGTTCCTTCTGTACGTAAATGATATTGAGACGTGTTTAAATGCCTCTGTGTCTGCTATTCTCTATGCAGACGATACATCTCTTATTATATCGGATAAGCAAGCTAATATGGTTGAGAATATATGCAATGACACATTGAAACAAATAGATAAGTGGTTCTGTAGTAACTATCTATACTTAAATAATTCTAAAACAAACTATATTAGGTTTCATACAGTGCAAAATAGAGCAAATATTCAGACAAGTCTAAATATAGATGGCCAAAATTTAGAGGAAGTAAAATCTGTGCGTTTCCTGGGTTTACATATTGACAATGTTTTAAATTGGAAAAGTCACTGTTCTGCCTTAAAAGCAAAGCTACCTTCAATATTATATCTTTTTAGAAATCTAAGGGAGGTGCTGGGTCTGGATTCAATGCTGAATGTATATTATGGTGAGGTATATTCTCGGCTAAAATATGGAATTCTTTTTTGGGGAAATAGTACGATGGCGCCGGAAGTATTTGTTTTACAAAAGAAGATTTTAAGATGTATTATGCGAGTCTCTAATGTAACTTCCTGTAGAGAAATTTTTAAGAAAAATAAGGTTTTACCTTTGAGAGGTATTTACATATTGGAGGCTTGTGTTTACGTATATCAAAACCAACATTTTTTTTCTAAAAACCAAGATATTCACCATCATTTCACGCGAAACAAAAGTGATTTATGTATTCCTTTTAAAAAGTTGAATATCAGTAAAAGTTTACCCACAGTTGGGGGCCTTGAGATCTATAACAGACTGCCAAGTGAAATAAAGAATGCTAAATCATTCGCAGTATTTAGAAGGACACTAAAAGATTACCTGGTCGAGATTTGTCCTTATACTTTAGAAGAGTTTAATAGTTTTACCTAGTTTGTTTATTGTAACTATTGTATTTGTTGTTACCTTCAATTTTATGTACTTTATCAATGTAATTTTATGACGGATCCTATACAATTATTATAATATTGTAAAAAAGGAATAAAGAAAAAAAAAA
>MU193225.1:0-24521 GCA_016904865.1 Pissodes strobi | reverse complement strand
TTTTTAAAGAATATACGTTTATAACTGGCAGTGCTATAACCGAAAAAATATATATTCAGGACTCAGTATTATTAGAAGACAAAAAAAACGTTTATTGGAAACTTTAACATCTTATAACTTGCCAAATAATTATTAAATAACTTGTTGGGAGTGGCAACCACCGCCAAAATTACGTGAAAAATGTCAAATAAAAATTAATATTAATATTTTTTTTTCACTGCTAGTAGTAGAACTATAGTAAGAAAATTTTGCTGCTCCACTATTTTGTGATTGTCCAGTAACTTTTAGTTAAGATCTCATGAAAAATCTCGTGATATAAGTTTTAAAGACTTAAGAAAATAATTTGGCACTTGAAATTTGAAATATATATTAATTTAAAGGACAAGAGCACGAAATATATCGCAATTATTAATACTCTTATATTCTCAATAATTATTTTTAGGTGTCAACTGCAGTCGTCGAACCCTACAATTCTATTTTGACCACTCACACGACCTTAGAGCATTCAGACTGTGCATTCATGGTTGACAATGAAGCCATTTACGATATTTGCAGAAGGAACCTCGACATTGACAGGCCAACTTATACAAATTTGAACAGACTTATTGGACAGGTAAATATAATGCAGTGTTGCAAGGCCCCAAAAAATATTCCGCATAAAACATCACTGAAAATTTTCAGATTTCCCCAGAAAGTAAAAAATACCAATCAACTCCCAATAAATGATTAAAAATAAAATAATTGATAATGATTTAAACATTTTATTAGTGCGGAAAATGGTTCGTAAAAATTACACTTTATATGAATGTACAGTTGATTGCAAAATAGTATAGGACATATTTTAGTTGTGTAAACCTGAGTATCACTTCTCAGGTTTCAAAACAGTATATAGGGCAGAATTTTATAAAGATAATAATTAAAATAATGGAGCCCTAACGGAACTATAAAGACGGAGAACGGAACAGAAGTAAAAAAAAATTAAAACCAAATTACAAATCGTTTAAAATAAAATTGCACTTGATATACAGGGTGGTCAAACTGGCAACATATGGAACACTTCTTTATTATTGTTGTCTCAGAAAATTTCATTCTTGATAAAAGTTGGTGCTTTCCTAAAAACCCCTAAATTGTCTGATTTTTGCCTAATAAGGCCAGAACCAGAAATTTAACAGAAATTAGAATCTCTTGTCCATATTCCAACATAATCTTAACCGGTGTCCGCTAATCCAAGCCCATACCACAGCTTATTCACTATCAGCTAGTCATCTTGCGGCGGCATCCTTTGATTTGGGAAAGTCAATAAACATATTTTGCAAATTTTGGAAGAGGGCCATGACTTAATATTGTTTTAACCGTCTGGGCATCTGAATAAAACTTTTGACAGTTCGTTTAATTTAAAATATGCATTTTTATCTACTAAAATCCGTTTGAAAATGATTTTAAATGGCAAAATTGTATAAAAATCTGAAAATTCCGGACGAAGTTGTCGGGGATTTCGAAGCGACAATTCATTTTAAATTCAACCGTGGTTAGCGCGACTGGGGAACTGAACCGCTCAGGGCACTGGCAGGTAGGCGCAGTGCCCGACAGGGCCGCCGAGAGCCGAAACGGGCCCCGGGACTCTTCAGCATTTTGGGCCCCTATACTGTCTATCATCAGTACAAGAGGTGGAAGCCCGGCGGAGGCGCCGCCGGAGGCAGAAAATTTTGTTACGTGCCACGCCCAATAATGTTCATTTTGAGCCTCCAAAAAATGTAGGCATAAAGCCTTAAATTTCCAGCCGCATATGAGATGTGGAGGATGGAAGAGTGTTGCAGGAAAATTTCATCGGTTTTTGGAATGTGTACAAAACTTCACAATAATAATCGTCTATCTATAGCATTTTCACAAAATTTGTCTAGACCTCATTGGAATAATTTCAATGCAGGTTTTGTGACGTGTCACGTACGTGCCTATCCCATTTCAAATTGGGAAAATTAATAAAAAACATTTTTTATAGTTACATTGTAAATAATTATTTATTGACATACATAAAAATGAAAACGTAATTAAAATAAAATTTATATATTTAAGCCAGCTAAACGGGTTTACACGCGAAAATTGACATTTCTTGCCTTTTTAACTGCAAATTCTCTAATTAAATCGGTTACATCTAAATTAGAACAAATATCTTCTTTGATATTTATTATTGCTAAATTCGAAAGCCTCGATTCTACCTTCGGTATTGTGAACCAGAAAATCTCTTTCGGCCATCAGCCATGTAAAACAAAAAACTATATTTAAAAATTTTGACAAAAATTTAAACCATTTTTTTTTCTTATAAGAAATATCATTAGGATTGAACTTATTGCAATAATTATACAGGCCCGGGCCGGCATTTTACCTCCCATCTTCTGTTAGTAATAAAGTTAGGATTTTAATATTTTTCCCATTGCACACTCTATCTGTTTAAATAAAAATTACTTAATTAGTAACTGAGATACAGAACACAGGAGGTGAGATGCAGGATACTATGTACTATTAAAACTTACCATTCACAATCCCAACACTAAATAGAAATAAATAAAATAAATTCTAATAGGCAACAGGCAACTGAGACAGCTCGTTCGCAATCTATAATTTTTTGTTTCTAATTTAATCGCATTAAAAGACAAAGCATACGAAGTGGCATAGTCAATTTTACGTCCTATTTATTTTTCCCGATATTAGAAAAACAACTGACAAAGGTACTGAAATTCGGCAGAAATTAAATTTCTAAGAAAATTGCGTTCTTCAAATAATTTATTTGTGTTATTTTAGTGCGCCTTACTTTACCTATGATAAATTAAAGCAGCCATACCAGGACCATAAAATTACAAAATGTCATGTTGCGTTTTCCGAATTTAGTTTTCGCGATGGCGCTCTTAATAATAGCGATGTAGTTTTTTTTATTATTGAATAGAAGCCCGGTCTCCGGGCCCCCAAAGCATACGGGCCCCGGAAATTGCAGACATACCTTTCATCAAATGTGACCAACGGGTTGACTGCAAAACCTTTTCGTCTGCGAAAATAACATTATGCCAATAATCCATATCTCGATATATATTATTTAGTAGTGGAAATAGTACTCTCTTCTGTTTATTCATTTAGTTCAAGATTAAGTAACATTGTTTATGAAGCTACACTGTTTTTTTTAAGTCTGTCTGTTTAATTCGGTTGGAAATTGTTGAACGCGATCCTGGAAAATGTGTTTGTAGTATAGCAGTTTTTCCAATTTGAAATGGGGTTTGTCTCAAAAATGTTACTAAAGCAGCATCTTGTTCATCACTGGATATTTTTGGTCTTCCGGTTTCTACCTTTTTTCCAAAGTTCCTTCCTGTTCCCACCTTTGCTTTACTTTTCATGCTGTATTTTTGAAATGGGGTGGGATTTGAGACTCGAAGAAACGAAAAAGCGACAGTAAAAAGAGATCTATATGATGTAGCCTGCGAGAGAATGAGATAGAACACAGTTACAGAGTCGTTACATGTCTGTTAAGAGTAAAATGTAGTTCACCCGATCACTAAAGTTAAACTCCGGGGTGGTTAGTACTTGGATGGGTGACCGCTTGGCTTAGTTTGATGAAGATTTCACTTCTACCGCGTGTGAACTGCACACGTAAGTTTTTTATTTATATGGAGGTGCGTGGCCATGTCGCGTATGTTCCATTCCATCCGTTCTCCACTAACACGATAATGCGGCCTCGTGCTACTAAATTCCATGCCGCAGGCATTTTAATAAGATGTTACACAAATGATATTTACTTATGACATTGACGATAATCAAAAGTGTCTGACGTTTTACAACAAAACTTACACTGCAAAAAAGAGTGTCTTACATATACAGACATTTTACACTCGCGCGCGTTCTGCTAACCCTGTTAACATCATGAGGAAATGATTTAAACTGTCAGTTACTACAGTTGTAACCATCTCCTGATGATTCTAACATGGTTAGCGAAACGTGCATCGAGTGCAAAAATTCTGTTTCGGTATTGTGGTTGGTTATAACTCTGTTGTACATAGTGCATTTTGCCGAAGGTTCTAAACTCCAACGTAGTACCTCTACGTATTTAAATAAAAACAAAACCACTCCACATCTAATTCATTAATTTGATTATTCACCTTAAAGCCATATCACACTTATGAGTAATCACACCTAATTATTATCCCAAGTTATATTTGACACATTCATGATTTCTTCACCCTTGCTTTAGAAATCCATTATGTGATTAAATGATCTGGAATATTTACAAGTGAATCCTGGAAACTATATATGAAAATAATAAGTAATTTTTCGGTGCTTTGCTGGATTTCCATTTTTATAATTTCCTACAAACTTGCAGTTGATGACAAATATGTTTTTAAGGCTGAAACGGATATTTTAAGCGTGTTTTCTCAATATTGCTTAGCGTTAACTATGTAATTTTTTCTGCTACCGGGCGTAAAATACTTATTTTACGCATTTTACGATTCGTAAAATATGCCTTTTAATGTACATTGCATAAAATAAATTGCTTTACGCACTAGTGCGTAAAGTAAATCTGACATATTTTTTGAAATTTAGTGCAGTGCGTAAAATAATATATTTTACGCACTAGTTAGTAAAATCATTTAATAATATTTTTATTTTTTTCATATATCTATTTTTCCGTAGTAGAAAAGTTGTTGTATGCTACTTATGTGTAAAGTACCCTTTTTTATTCACGGCTCATGCGACAATATTTCTATTCATAAGAAAGGATCACTTTTCCGTGATTAATTGAGTGTAAGCCTGGTATAAGCTTCTGGTTGGCTATATTCGCTGCTTTCAGAATTTCATCTGGTAGGGAAAGGTGTACAAAATAATAAAGAGTTTATTTAAAGTGATATTTTATAAAAAATGTGTCTTTTAAAAGTACAAATAAACTTGCAACTCCATCCAATTCAACGTCTGTATTTACATAAAAATCTAATAAAATAATAATTATTATATTTCAAGATCTTAAAGCTAGAAAAAAAAACTACAAAAAGTTCATTTTACCCACTCAGGTGGTTAAAATGACACAGTCATGATTTTAAGTGTGACCTGCATCTTTTAAACGTCTCGTCTGTACAAATTGTACAAATGAAAACTTTGGCGTTTTTGTCCATACCTACGTATTCCGCAGGGGCCCACTTGTTACAGATGGAACATCTCAACATCTCAGTCAAATTCCTCTAGTTTTTCTTTATTGCTCGGTGCAATAGATCCACGATGTGTCGTCTTCTTCGTCGTTTGCGAAAGAATCTTCTTCAGAGCCAGTTTCGATTCGCGTTTTTTTAGTGACCGTTCCTTTTTTGTCAGACACAATTTATAAATGTTTTATTTCTTTTGCTTCTTCTATATTTTGTGTGACATTTAGCACGGTAGTTTTCCTCTTCCTGTTTCCTTGCCCACAAAAGAACCTATTGGAAGGGGACCTAAATCAGCTACAGTTGTGGTAAGCACGTTGATTGCTTCCTTTGAATTTTGTGGGTTTATCTCCTTCCGCCCGATTTTCAGCACTTTTTTCACTGTCTTATTATTTTCTTTATTCGTACTAGGCTGATTATCATCACTAATGGAAATATTAGTTGTTTCAGAAGCTCTATACATATGGTCAGGGAAAATAGCTGCATTTAATGGAAAAATTCCAGTTTTCGCACAACCGTTAACAGCGTTTTGAACTGTTGCTGCTTTTCCATAAGCTTCATGAAGCACTTATTTGATATTTAATTACCACCCTTCTCAGATGACTTTTAAGCCATTTAATAATTTTATGGCCCAAATATGTTTTTAAAGTACCAAAAATTACACCTCCAAGAGTTGCATTCGATGCGTAAAATGAGGTGGTAAGAAAAGCACCACAATTTCATGTTCTTCTGCAAAAATAAGGGCATCCAAGTATTTATGCCTTGAATGGCCATCCACAATCAAAAGAACTTTTTCTTTAAATGAGGCTTATACATATTTTTGAAAGTGTTCGAACTGATTCCTTCCAATGGCAATTGCTCCCAGTAGGGCGTAATTTTTCATGTTTTAGTGCCCATGGAATAAACTATAGTAACATACGATCCTCTTTCGGTGCTAGTGATGGGACCAACTGCCTTCCTGTCATACGTTGCAAACACTTTTTGAAGATTGTAGAAATATTAATATAATATTATTTCTTTTTATTTCAGATTGTTTCATCCATAACTGCATCTCTGCGCTTTGACGGGGCTCTTAACGTCGACTTGACTGAATTCCAGACCAATTTGGTTCCCTATCCCAGAATTCACTTCCCTCTAGCAACCTATGCTCCGGTAATTTCCGCTGAAAAAGCCTATCACGAACAACTAACGGTTTCAGAAATTACCAACGCATGCTTTGAACCAGCCAATCAAATGGTGAAATGTGACCCTAGACACGGAAAGTATATGGCTTGTTGTATGCTTTATAGGTAAGTTTATGATTTCATCCATTAAAGGCAGGTAAAAATAATTAATTTTAAGCAATTAGAATAAAATTGTAGCCTATTTCTATTTCTCCGATATAATTTAATTACATTAGTTAGGAAAAATTGCGTACAGGATTTCCGGTATGTTTCAAATCTGTTTGTTGAGAAAAACAAAGATTTACTAGAATTCAGAAATCACTTAATGTTACACCACTTTGATTGGCTCTAATTTGCCTAATGTCACGCATCGTTCCGAAAGTGCTTCTACCTTGTAGGCACTCCGTAAAGCCATCAGTGCATTATTCCCTATCTTCCATACATCACCTATAGTCTACATCCTTACGCACTTTGGCGAATAGTTTCAATGCACGGTAAAAATAGATATAGAACTGAAAATACGAAAACAACTACAATTCACTTACATTTTTAACGAAAAAAATAATCGAACCTTTTTATCGGAACTCGTGGATTCTTACATTGAACGCTAATTATGTAACACGATTTGTCAATTGCTCAACAAGCGGTCCATATGCCAGGTTTACTCATCGGTTTTAATTTTATTTACAGGCGTGGATCTGTGTGTTGCCAGTTAGGTGAAGGCGCCAATATTTTTTTTTACTAGGAATTTATCAATGTTTATTGATCGTTGAAATTAGGGTAGTAAAATTTAGAAAAATATCCTATATAAGAAGGTTGAAAAAAACTGAAGATATACGAATTAGTTACTGTCTATACGCTTACCAAGATAAACATCAAGATTCCAATTAAATTATTTATTTAAATGTGAAAAACTTACATAAACACTTTAAAGCCAATTAATGAAGTTGGGTTTATGGTATCGCTCATAAACTAATGGGAAAAGTTAAACGCGTTTAGATTATCAGATTATTAAATCATATTAAACTACTATTTTAAGTTTTAATCTATATCCTATATCCTTCAGATTGCCTCATTCCTATCTGGAAATAGTTTTAACGAAACCTCGAATTCTAGAGATCCTGACTAATCGCAGTTAGTCATAAAGTACCAAAAATAAGCAGCATTTTTATTAAACAAACTAATCTAAATTAATCCCATGGCAGCGATAATATCAATATATCAGTAAGCAGTTAATTTAATAGAGATCTGTTAAATCAATGGATTACTCTATAAAGTAAGTATATATATACCTAGCCGGTAAGTACCTACATACCTACAAGGAACACGAATTGAGCTCAGTTCGATGTCAGTGTTAAGTTGAAAAATTAAGGGTGCAAATAGCAGTCATGCGAAACAAATTACTGCCATGAGGCTTACAGCCAATTGCAGTAAAATTAATTGCTAAGGTAGGTAAGTGTAATAATATACAAGTAAATCATATAATTACGAAAGCATTATCAAGATATTTATTAATGAAGGTAATACCATATCGGTAATAAGAAAAGTCAATATTAAATAATCGAAATGATAATAAATGACTTAAGACCATCGAACGATAACTTCAATAACTCAATATACTAAAACAGTAAGGCATGATATACGATAAGAGATCATCTACAGGCAGGTAACAGTAAATTCATTAATCTAAATGAAATATAATGATAATATATACATTAAGGAAAGCAAACGACCTACAGTCGTTTAACAGTAAATTAATTAATGAGAATGAAATACTACTATAATATAATGGTAAAGAAAGCAAACGACCTTCAGTCGTTAACCAAAATGATAAATAACGATGATAGTGATAATAAGAGGTTATTTATTAATAAGGAAAAATAGTATAGATCCTACTTGTATTTAATAGATTTGTAGACACTGGCGATTCCTGCAAAGCTACACCTTGACAAAAGGCTTCTGTACGGTTAAATGACAGCGGGAACTCGCTAGGTCGGCATAGAAAGGTCGCTGGCGAACATTCAGCCCCAAGGGAAGGATCCTAGTTAAATTATAAATAATTGTAACCATCTAAAATAGAAACACGTGTCCAACAGACCTTAAAAAAAAAAGAGTCACCAGGCTATTGGTCAGACATCGTTTATAGGCGATATGACCGATAATTTCAGAAAATACACATACTAGGTCATTTGCCAATGGGCAAAAATAACGCTCGCCTTGAATATCCAGACGAGAAGTACTGAGAATTACCCCAAAAAGAATATATACCACATATGTCAAGTGGGCGCTCCAAACGGATTCATCTTCCCAACGACTCGGAACACCGCAATAAGGTACCAAGAGTATCGACAACACAAATCGACCAGTAAAAGGGAAATATCGCCCTACTGTATTTTGTATCATTTACAACGTTACAAGCTGTCCATCATGATATTATATGAATGCAGAAAATAACCACAAAATATTGAACAGGATAACAGCCTGCAGGCTTTTACTTGATATAAGTTGATATAGAAAGCAGACATTTATTTACTCATAAAGTATGGACACTATATGCGGAAATAACATGTAATTAATAACCCAGAGAATCTTAAATCGAATTTTATGTACTTACTTATTAGGGAAAGCGTAAAAGTTATATTTATCCAAGATTCGAATTTAATTATGAACTCTCCATTCGATTTTATATTATTCCAAAACAATTCGTGAATTTCACCTTAATTTAAAATTTTTAACGAAACATGCGTACTTTAGATTTTATTCGTGATAGAGATACTTATTAGTTACATAGTAACTTATTATTATGGGACTTATTCTTTTTTCAGAGGAGATGTTGTACCAAAAGATGTCAATGCCGCAATCGCTACTATTAAGACTAAACGCACCATTCAATTCGTAGATTGGTGCCCCACTGGATTCAAAGTTGGTATCAATTATCAACCACCAACTGTAGTACCAGGTATTATTTCAGACACTTCTATATAATAAATTAAACTCCTTCCCCATCATAATGGATAATGTAGCTAGGTTAGAATAGACTGCTCCTTCAACATTTAATCCATAGGGTGAAATTTAAGTAAACATTTTAAAAAATTTGACTGAAAAATTCACGTTATATGCAAAAATTTACCATGCAGACATAAGTTCTCAGGTTTCCGGTTATAACATAAAAAGAAGGTTGATACGATATTCGCTTCACCTTCTGGCCATGCAATGAGATTAAAGCCAATCTTGAGAATTTTTTCGTTGTTGTAAATGCTGTTGAATACCTCCGTTCAGCGTCGCACTTCCTCACCATCTAGTAATTTAAAGAATTTCGAGAAGAAATAATTTGGTCCGGCTGCTTTTGCGCCTCTCATTTGTTCTGTGATTGGCAGGACCAACAATTCCCACACTGGACTTTCCCAGTTTACTTCATCTATCATATTTTTACGGATTTTATCACACGTCAGTCTTTTTTTTGTAGTTATATTTCCGGCTCCTTTTTTACGTGTTTAAACTCTGGCTGTCTTTTAGGAGATGTGGTATATACTACTTAGCTTGAGGCCTTTCAATATCTTCTTATGATCGGACATTACTTATATACCTAAAGTATTTTCTGCGACCAACAATAAACTAAAATATTACAATCCTATCGCCTATATGTATAAATGTAATTCTAGCGTCCTGTGAGAAACTGGCAGGGAAGTTTTTGTAACATTTTATTAGTTCCTCATTCCAGGAGGTCATGTCTGCATAAGACTGACAAAATATTTAAAGTGCATATACTTCAAGCAGTTTTCAACATTTCTGATAGCCTACTGAAAAAATATTTAGTTAAATTAAAATGACACTTTTAACAACTTTAATTTCCTGCAAAGTTCAGAAGTCAGGAAAATGTAAAATGCAAGTTTGCATGGTGGTATTGTAAGAAATGAAATACTTATTTGAAGATAAAATAGATTTAATTTTCACCATGAAATAAGTATTTCGAGTATGCAAGCTACTTAACTCAGGCCATATAGTGTTGAATCAAGTAAAGAGCAATCGATCATAAGTTTTCCAAACATTTACTTTATTTTTATTAAGATTTATAATTTATACGTTCTTGGTAGCACCTATATATTTTGCTAATACACTTTAGGTGGCGATTTAGCAAAAGTGCAACGGGCAGTATGTATGTTATCCAATACCACTGCAATCGCTGAAGCATGGGCTAGATTGGACCACAAATTCGATCTGATGTATGCGAAGAGAGCTTTTGTTCATTGGTATGTTGGTGAAGGTATGGAAGAAGGCGAATTCTCCGAGGCTCGTGAAGACTTGGCTGCGCTAGAAAAGGACTACGAGGAGGTAACTGATCATTTCTGTGAAAATCAATTTCAGTGAAACATATTTCAAGCAAACTTTATTAAAAGCCCAAAGCACCCATATTAATACATAAAGATATATAGTACAAATATTTTAAGCAAAACTACTTAAAATGATTGTTTTAATCTTCACAATTTTTTCTAATATCCAAAATTTAATTTCGAAAATTTGAAAACCCCGGCATTTAATTTCAACAAAATTTTAAAAAGCTTTTCTTAATACAGCTAATTGTTTTCAATTTTTTACATATAAGCCTCTTTTGAGATATGATTTTTCAAATGTCTAAATTTTTGACCGCAAATTACATTGCCAAATGCTTCATTTTTATTTCTAGTGATCATATCGAGGTTTTTCTATAGATTTATTTTTATTATTTGCTATAAGACGACATTGTAGTGTCGAAAGCTGGAAATGATAACATTGTAAGCTTTTTTAGCTTTGACAAGTATCCTAATACCAAAAGCACCATCGCTATTATGCAATGTTTTCTAACTATAAATTATTATGTGTTAGAATAACATATTAATAAATATTCAGCTTTTCGAAAATAATGTCGCTAGTGATACTTGAATTCTAGAAAACTCATTCTTCTAGATTAATCTGTAAATATTTGCTGATTACTATCCTTATGCAGGAACTCATAGGACAAATAATTATCAGTTTCTTAATAAAATTTACTTTCTATAAAAATAAAATTCATAATTACACTTATGTTACGAGTAATTATAGTTGCATTTGTTCTATTATTCATAGCATAATGCTCCTACTTAGGGTTACCAACTTTCGACATTTAAAATAGAGGACCCAGTGGCGGATCCAGAATTTTCACCTCGGAGGTAGGAGGTACAAGCATTTTTTTTTAACTTTATTGTAGTGAAATATGAAAAACAATAGAACCCTTTGTCGTTTTTTGGTGGTTAAAGGGGGGGGGGGGGGGGGGGGGCGAATGTGTTTTTTTATAACTTACCTAGTTTTTTTTTATAATCCCTAAAAGTTGGTTAGTGAAGTGTTGAACATTGTGTAAATTTATGCTTTACCTACATGGTATTGCCGGTAATCTATAAAGTTAATATACCAAGCCTATTGTAGTGCTAAAACCAAAAACATATTTTTTTATACGTCTTTGGCTAAAATTGTATCTTTTTGCAATAACGCAAGTACTTGTTTCTTGATGTTTTTTGTAAAATCTTTAATAAGATTTGCTTCCTTTAATCATTTAAAATTTAGTGTGCTTGCTGTTGCTATCACTTATATCTGTATTTTTTCTTCGAATTTATTTTAATTCGGAAATGGCGTATTCTATGGACACGAGTAGAAATTGTTTTTTGTATGGTGGCCAGGATACGTGCTTGTGTGCTATGATATGCAGATTGAGGTTATTGGCTAAGTTTTTATAAATACAAAGTTGTCAACGCGTCCTTTAGCAACAGTTCAGCGGCGTATTCAAAGAATCTGTTAGGAAAGTAATCCAAATAAAACATACAGAAAATAAATTTTTTGCAAGAACTTGGCGACGGCGATCCAGGCAGAGGAATTCAGTTTTATAAAATCGTGAGAAGGAGAATTATGACAACAGTGCATAAACAGAACAAAAAGTCAATGTTTGGGCTCGAATACTGGGAGACAATATCATAGATCCTTTTTTTTTATTGAAGAAAATTTAGCCGGCGAAGTTTATGCTGAAATGCTCAACCAAACTGTAGAGCCATCGATTGTTCACGAACTTGAAACAGAAAGAGACTTTCAAGGCAATCTAAATTTGAACCAAAATCCTCTACACTTCCAGCAACATGGTGCACACTATGCTGCTGTGGCGAGAGAGTGGTTCGCCAAAATTATTCTACCCAGTGCGTGGACGAAGAGGTACAATTGAGTGACAGCCAAGATCCCCTGACCTTACCTCTATTGACTTATTTTTATGAGGTTACATTAAATTACTAGTTTACAAAACCCAGCCGGCTTCTCTGGAAGAATTGCGTCAGAGGATATTTGAGGGTAGTTGCGACGCGCTTTCTGTGTAATAATTTTTTTTTATTTAGAAAAAATATTAAAAGATGTTCAATGCTCGTGGAGCTATGACGAGTTCCACCAAGATTAGTATTAGTGTACACTTACCGAATTCGACTAGTTATCCACCGCAAAAATAATTACCCGGCAGGACGGAACGCAAGGCCTTGTAGCGAGCTGTAAAGTGAGCGCGCAATTTGCCCCCTGCTCAATTAACCGGAGAAAGGTTCATTGGGCTGCACCGAGTTCATTACGGATCAAACTGGAGATCCCCGCGTTATTCGTGGAACCTGCTGCAAGACCTCTACTCCCCAAGGTAAACCTTGCCGGTAAGAAGCGCTAAGAAGAATGTCACCACCAAATCACTAAAGCTGCAAAGTTACGATAAGTAAATTGTTGAGCCAAATAAAACGCCGCAGATACAATACTATTTCTTTATTTGAAAGGAACAAAATACGCAACAAGAATAGCCCTGAATACGGATAATAAAATGTGAAGTGATTAAAAAAAAATAAGATATATAATAGTATATTGTGCAACAAGTGCTGAAAATAAGCCTTTTCACACGAATGAGACAGTTTGGTGACACGAGCCGTAAGCGAGTGTCATAAAGTCTCATGAGTGTAAAAAGTCTTTTCAGCACGTGTAGCACACTATACTTTTTCTACGACTGCTACATACAGGATGCCCCACTGGGAATGTGGTAGAAAATTACATGTTATATGGGAAACATTTTTATTATTGATTTATCAGAAAATTTTATTCCTAATGAAAGAAGCTACGTGAGTAAGAGATTCTCGCTAAACTGTAACTAGGGGCACAGTCCTAAAATGGGGCCACCGGAGTGGGGTCCCTATTTTCGAAATATTTTCAAAAAGAGGCTCCGAGGGCGAAGCCCTAAAATGGGGCCCCAGGGGGCGAAACCCTAGAATGGGGCCTATGGTTCGGGAGTCCCATTTTTTACAGATTTAGCAATGGAGCCCCCGGGGGCGAAGCCCTAAAATGGGGCCCCAAGTCTTAAAAGGGTGCCTCTGGTATAAGAGTTCCTTTTTCTACAGTTTTGCAAAAGGGGCTCCCGGGGGGTGAAGCCCTATAATTGGGCCCCCTTTTTTAGAGATCTGGTAATGGGACCTTTGAGGGCGAAGCTCTAAAACGGAGACGAAGCCCTTTAATCTAAATACCCGAATAAGCGTGTGAATGTGAAAAGTATACTTTGCACACGCCGTGTGCAAAGTATACTTTTCACACGATGTTTGAAATGTCCAGTTTTCAAGAGCAGTTGTTAGTGCGTTTTTGTCTATTTTCAGGGCAGTCGTAGAAAAATTAAGTTACGCCACCGAAAGGCTTCACTGGAAAAAGGTGTCGTATCAGCCCGAGAACGACGGAGTCGTCTCGCGCTTGCAAAATGAAAACGACGCGCAGGATTCTCACACCATGCAACCAGCAAAACATGGAACGACAGAGAGTGCGACGAAGGCGCAATATAGATATGAGTTCAATTAAATCTCGGATCTAAATGTCGAACTGAAGCGTAAACCCGAAATAGTACCGGGGGCGTACTAGAAATTCACTTATAGTTAGTGACCCAATTCGGAATGTCACATAGTCAGAATATTTATTCCAAGAGACATTTTTCAGTTGTTTAGTACAGAGTGGGAGAATACAATAAGCACTTAATAAAATAGTAAAAAAGATCAAAAAACAAGTATTTGGGTGATTGCAAATCATTTAATTTAGGCTTGGGATCCTTTTTCATCATTTGCCTTTATTTATTTTTTCGGTCAAATTTTACAAGAGCTAGTTTTAAAACATTTTCTCAAAATTTTGATGACATTTCTTACTTAAATGTTAACAATGCAATAAGATAGATAGATGAACATCGGGTATGTCAGTTATTATACAGATTACCTCAACATCAACCGATTTGCTTCCTGCTAATGTGATTTACTAATCAATAACTTGATAACACCGTATCTAACTAAATAATATGAATGAATATAATACTGTAATCGATATATCAGTCGATATTTTTCATTTTCAATTTTCAAGAAATATCACAAGCGTCTATATTGAAATACGATGCAGGGCAAAACAAACAGGAACTAACCAAAACTAACCCAAGGCATACCCCTAATCAAGAAAAACTTTTTAAAATGCTAATTTTATATATTTAATTATGTATATCTAATTTCTGGGCATTCTATCAAATTCCTAAGCAAAATGTAAAATACAAAATCATGTTTCATTCATTGCCTAAAGCACCCAAGTATTTTATACATTGCCTAAGTATTCTATTAAAATGACAATGACACAGACAAACTTTAAAACGGAATTTATAAGCTTTGTTTTACGGTACAAAGTCATGAAGTTGTGGCATCATAATAATCAATTTTTTGATTTTTCAAAATTGTGTTTTCTTAATCTTAATTTATGAATTTTGCATGTGGTTGGAAAAATTAACTATTTACAAATGGAAAATACTTTTGATAGCGATTAGTTGAAAGTCAAAAGGCGACTTAAGAAATTGAAAATATTTTAAATAAATATTATTGTATCGGTAGTCGTTAGAGCATATGAGTAGTAGAGTACCTAGAGTTTTTGAATAAATTCTATTTTAAAATGATAAAATTGTCTGTTTATTGGGCTGATTTTTTTAGTAACTATGTTTTCCATGAAAAAGCTTTAAGTATGCTTTTGCTATAATTGTATCTAGTTTTATTTTTTCTAAATAAACTAAAATTTTCTTCTTGCTGCAAATTTGGCAAGAATACTATCTTTTTCAAAATGAAAACAAAGTAGAGTAGTTAAAAAATTAT
This sequence comes from Pissodes strobi, assembly GCA_016904865.1. Taxonomy (NCBI): domain Eukaryota; kingdom Metazoa; phylum Arthropoda; class Insecta; order Coleoptera; family Curculionidae; genus Pissodes; species Pissodes strobi. Next base: position 9,014 of record MU193225.1, on the reverse strand, counting down.
TTATTAAAAAGAAATGCAGGAAAGAGTTTATAACTTGCAGGGAATATAATATTTGAGTTATACAGTGACGGGTAGAATATATGCATCATAATATGGGATTTTTTAATTCATAGAAATTTAATTCTCAATAAAAGTTGATATATGTACTTGGAAAAAAATTATTTCTAAAATCTAGTATACGTTATACAGGGTATTTGAAAAATATAAAAATTAAAGTTAAATAAACATAAATTTTAGAATATCAAAGAATTGCTACAGAAAAAGTAAATTTTCTATCAAGGCAAGAATAAAAATCAAATAAATTTTAATTTTTTTGTCCGCTATTTTGCACTCTATCAACACGCTTTTATATAGGAGATAGATAACAAAAACTTAAATACGACTAGAAACATGGTAACTGGAATGTTTCTAAATAATATGGTATGTTTAAAACTAACTAAAAAAAATTACAAAAATTATGCCATAAGATCAATCCATTAAACCATCACATTATTTTTACCCTTTTCTTTCTAACTTATTAATGTTATGGAACCATTTTTCGCAATTTTCTTATGAGTTTTAAACATAGAGGTATCAAACCTGCCGCAGTAACAATTTTATTGTGAGACACTTTTTATTTATTAAGGGTTTAAAAGTGCTTTAATATGTTCAATAAAAATATATTGGTTTTACAGCCACCTTAAGATAAACTAAAAGTTCTTTAAGACCACTTATCCTTATGCAAAGGATTTAACGAACTCTTTAAATCAAAATAAAAAAAGATTTTCTCTTAATGCCCTATTGATCTTATACTGGTTTTATAATACTCTTGACACTGATTATTTTAAAACTAATTTGCCTTTTTAAAGAATTAAATAGCAAGTTGGTTTTAAAACAATCAATTTTGGAACAAATAGTTTTAATGTAGTTTTATGGAGTACCCTTGAAGTACTCATTAAAACCAATTAAAAAACCTATTTTACCTTAAGACTATATTATGTTCAATAAAATTCCACATTAAATCCAGAAACCGCTGTTCGGGTATCCCCATTTGTTATAAATGCTATTAATATAATAAAATGTAACAGCAATATGCAAAACTTAATGGTTTTTTAATTAAATTAGGCACACAAAAGATGAAAATGATGCACTAAATGCAGCAATCACAGAACCCGCACAATTTGTAAGGTTAGGAGCGTACCAGACCACTTTAAATCAATAAGACCACGAGTTTGAACATTTTTAATATATTAAAGCAACTTAGTTTTAAAATGAAGAGTAAATAGGCTACTGCGAGAGTAATTGTATTTAAAGTAGTAAATAAAACGCTGTTTTAAGTCTTGTAAATTGTTCTATAAATTTGTAATCAGTTTTAATGTAAATCGCGCCATGTTTTATGTAAAATATAGACTCCGCCATGATGGACATTTTCAATAGCCAAGGAAAAAATATTATTATTGAAATCTATGCGCCTTACATCCTCTTAAATAACCACCTGCAATGATTCATGGCAATTTCGTCTGCTGCAAGTATATTTTAAATGCAGAACGTCAGTTACTAAGCTTTGATATGCATATACATTTAAAGTTACCATGAAGAACTCTTTAAGACTATAAAATTAAAACTAAATGGTTTTAATACAGTTTTAAAATTTAGTCTTGAAGACCCTTTTAGGATGGTCCCTTTTTGGCTAGAAGCTGCTTTATGGTTGTCCTAAGACAATCTTGAAGACCATTTAGTTTTATTCGAAGTTTTATTGTATAATTTTAAAGCGACCTTGGAGATCATAATAAAAGTATTACTGTTACTTGGGTGGTATATTCGGAATTAGCAACAAACTCACTATCCGATTAATTAACTATATACACAAGTTAATATTTTTCTCATATTTCCGATTGTCATTTGTTTTTTACTGTTTCTGGCAGTTCGAGTAGAAACCTAAAACTATTATAATTCAGATTGGAAAGCGTGTGGTGCGAAATAAGCCAGAAAAAACTGTACATCACTGCGGACAAAATTCGGTACAAATATGTATTGAAAAAAGTTTTTATATTTTTTACACACCTTGCTTAAATTCTGCTTTGTTAAAGTTTTTTTTTTTCAAGCGTCAGCTTTAATCAAAATTATGTGCCTCTCCTTTATAAGCCAACTGAAGTGAAACTCTTAAAGGAGATATTAGGAATTGAATTTTTTGATTCTTTTTTCCTCAGCTTTTGCCCCCGGTTTCGACATTAAAAAAATATATATTTTTGCGTTTTTAAATTTTTTTTTTTTTTTTTTCATAAAGTATTTTTTTCTATCCATTTTTGCCATCCGCGACCTCGTAGCTCAAGTCCTTCGCCTTACGTTTTTTTTTTAATTTCTTCCCATTTTTTTCGAAAATTTTTGGTAATCCGGAGGGCATATACGTAAACTGCAGACTCATAAGGTTCTGCCATAGGGCGACTGTAATGTAAATGTTAGATATAATACCCCCGTTACGCTTCGTCTTCAAATATTTAAATACTTTATGCTTGGCCCTCCGCTCGCTTCGGGGGCACAACCAATAAAACTAACCAAAACTAACCTAACGCATGAAAAGCAATTATATTTATATTATAGTCGTCCTGTTGCGAGATTCTTTCGCGTCTGCAGTTTACGTATAAGCATCCGGGGAGGAGGTGGGGTATACTTTCCAACCCCTACTGATGGCCCGGTGTAACGGGTTCATAATTTGTCAGATTTTCGATCCGTGGCTCCGTTGCTGATATCGGCAAAAAAACGTTTTTTTTTTCAAAATCTCCTCTTAAGTTAGAGCCCCGGTCCCCCCCAAATGGTCACAGGTAGCCCCCATGAGGCGCACCTACCATAAACATTTCGACCCCGTAACTATTTCCTTTCTCTCGAAATCAATTATTTTAGTTTTTTCTTCTCCCCCACTCCTGGCCAAATGGGAGGGGGGGTTACGGGGGTCAAAGATCTTCAATTTAACCCGGCTACATGTCCTGCCCTCTAGTTATACTGGAACATGCTTCATTAAAGTGTTTCACTTTGAGTTCCTTTTCATTTGATTTTAATTTTTTTGGACTTATCTACCCTCGCTAAAGAAGTTTCACTTCAAAAATCATGCGTGCAACAATGATAATCGAAGTTGATTCCCAATAGCTCAAGTAATAGTAGCTAAAACATTTCTTTCAAAAATTGTGCCCAATTTCCCATCAACCCTTTGTAAATCGTGTTGGTAATTTATGACATCATCTGCCAGGACAGAATTTTATCACAATTAGGCGTTTTTGAATGCACCAATTTTTACACACGAATTTTTACGCACATAAAACAGAAATTTAGCGTCCGTTAATCCGGGAGCTTTTTCTATAAATTAATGCCTCAAAAACTTTGCACTTTATTATATTCTATGATTTCCTCCGATTGTCATCAAACTTCTCTGTTTTTAAAATGCTTTCTTAAAATGGAGCATTACGACATTCAGCGACGCTTAAGTGAACCCAATTAATCTGTTAATGAATATTAAGTTTTACCTTAGCCTCTGCTATATAGTGTAAGAGTTTTACCAACATATTTATTTAGTTTATATGCAAAGGAGAGTAGGTTGGGCATAGAAGTCCCCGAATTCCCAAAAGTTGGGCCACTGCCTTTAGAGTAATCAATTCCCATAAGAATTATCTTTCTAAATTCGATAAGGAAAATCACAATCGATGGAATCTTTTAAAAGAAACAAATTTTTGAAAACGTTTTTCTATTGTTACAGGTCGCTGTCGATTCAATTGAAGGCGAAGCTGATGAAGGAGATGAGTACTAAGTCAGAAAATATTATCCAGAATCTGCCAGTGATATTTTATTAAAAATTTCAAAACCAAATTGCATTTTAAATACTAATACTTTATTTAATTTATTTTTATTTCTAGGTGTTTGTCGAATGCTTTGTTAGTAATAATCACATGTATTCGGTTGACTTTTATGTTTAAGATAAACTTTTTGTACTATTTATTTATTTATATGCCTATATTCGTTTGAATTAGGATTATGGAATATATCAGCCTGTAAACCATGTATATTGTCATGGCAATACGTTATACCAATCCCAAATGATTAAATACATTTTGTGGTTTTTATTGTAACTTAGAGGATATGCTGCCTAATGTGCTTTATTAATTTTAGAAGTTTTGATAATGTACCTACGTCACAATGCGTAAATAAATTTTCCAAGTTGTATTTTGTTTGTATGATTGCTTATAAATATTCCTATAAATATTGTTTAATAATGTATATTCCATTCGATTTTATTTTGAGCCAAAGGCAGCATTGTTCGTCAAAATAGGGTAACAAAAGGTTACGATCCTAATATGCCAGTTTGACATTACTCTATTGCCAGCCCAAAAGCTCATAAAATGTATGATTTAACCTCTATCTCTATAGATATGTATAATACGCTACCATAAATTCCTGATGAAAAAATATGAGGATCTAGACTTAGTCCAAAAGTTGCTAGTTTCCGAGATAAATAGTGTCAAATTTATATATTTTTTAAAATTCTGTAAATATTTATCCTAATAATAACAACATGATTGCACGAAATTTGGTACTTGGGGGGTTTTTTAAGATGAGAAATCGAGATATCACCGCAGTTTCCATGTACATTGCGGAGAATGCCACCAGCAGCACTTTTGCCTCCAACTAAAGCTTCATAACTTTTTTGTGTCTCGGTATATTAAATTTTTAGTTATAAATTCTGATTACTTGGCATATTTTGTTCAAAAATACTAGGTAGGTGTCGCTTTGAACAGTCGTTTCTAGGATAACCGAATTTAAATGTTTTATTGCGTATGCGTAATGAAACTTGTAGCACCCCTTCTTACTTTATCCAGGTTTAGGACTGGTCCAAGAAATTTGGAGCTTGTTTAAGGGACAAGTTGCCAACAGCAACAAGAATTGCACAACAAGCCTACAATGGTATGAATTAATTGGCAAGTCATTAACAAACCAAAACAGCAAAATTATATTATAAATTGTTCCATAGAACTCTAAATGAATGTTCAAGGCTATGTCCAGGAGTCGACTGTGAAGGGTTGCTGGAAGAAGAAGAAGAAGAATATGGTACGGCCATAGCGAAAATTTTAAGAATTAAATGATATATATTAAAATTAAGCGACAAAGGTTAATCGTTTGATAATACTCTTTTATAATAACTAAAGACGATACTTATCATTGTTAACTCGTTGTTACGATCAGTTTCTCAGAAACGACTGCTAGCTCGAAGCAGTGAGAAGCACAAGTGTCTAGCAATAGGGGCAAATTTTCGATGCGATATCGTGCATGCGCAATGGCGAAACAAAAATAATAGGTATTATTATGGCTTTGCATGGTCCTCCGCTCGCTACGGGGGTACAATCAATAAGAACTAACCCAAGGCTAACCCAAACTAACTAAAAAATTAAGAAGAAAAAGGTAAACAAAACGTCTGTACTAAAACGGAGTTTTATCCACAATACCGAAACAGAATTGTAGCACTCGACGCGCGTTTTGCTAACCATGTTAGCATCATCAGGAGATGACTAAAAAGTTTTAATCATCTCCTGATGATGCTAATATGGTTACCGAAACGCGCGTCGAGTGCTATAATTCTATTTCGGTATTGTGGATAAAACTCCGTTTTGGTGCAATTTTCCGAAGGTTCCAAACTCCAACATTAAAAATGCCTGTCGCGACCGATGGGACGGGAATCGAACCCGCAGCGCAGAAATGACAGGCAAACACTCTGCCTACTACACCACCGACGCGTTGAAGGTATTTCGCTAGAACGTAAAGACATGGATAATATCGGCACGGTATCGCATCGAAGATTTGGCCCCTATTGCTAGACGCTTTTCTAGAAGCGACCCGCGACACGTATTAGGTATACCTCTTTTAGACAAAAGATATCAGGGAATAAGAATTTCTAACTAAAAATCGAATATACCGAGGAACTAAAAGTTATGAAGCTTTAGATGTAGGCGACGAGCTGCTGGTGGCACCCTGTGCAATATACATCGAAGATGAGATCAATTCTCGATTTCCAATTCTAAAAAAAAACGTTCGAAATTTTATGGAGATGATGCCATTGTTAAGGTTAAGATATATATTTACAAAAAAAAAAATGAGCGAGTCTCCTAGTTAGTACTCGAGACACTGATGTGTAAACATATCCTATATCGACATGAAAATCTAATGCCATCTTAGGCCCCGTGAAGCCTAAATATAGGCAATGCAATTGGTTGCCTATATTCTGGCATTAAAAAGAACACGTTTTACACTAACGGTTTCAGACAGCCTGTAAAACACATTCCCGTAACAGATACCGCCTGACGTGCGTTGTTTAATGTTTACATATATAACGTTTGCATTATAATTACTAATATCACACTTCACGCAGAGCCCTCCGCTCTCTTTGCTTGCTACAGGAGCGCAACGAACAAAAACTAACCAAAACTAACCCAATGCATGCCCAAAATCATGAAGGAAAACTTTTTACAAATAAAACCTCAAGAACATAGAAATGAGATTAAAACTAACCGTAATAATCAACGCGAGCGAAGCCGCGGGTAAAAGCTAAAAGTGTCCTATGTCCTTTACTATACTCTTGGAAATATCTGTACAAAATTTCATAATGATCGGTTAAGTAGTTTACGCGTAGAAAATAGGATTAAAACTAACCGTAATAATCAACGCGAGCGAAGCCGCGGGTAAAAGCTAAAAGTGTCCTATGTCCTTTAATATATATTCTTGAAAATATCTGTACAAAATTTCATGATAAGTAGTTTACGCGTGGAAAATAGGATTAAAACTAACCGTAAAAGTGAATGCGAGCGAAACCGCGGGTAAAAGCTAAAAGTGTCCTATGTCCTTTACTATACTCTTAAAAATATTTATATATTGATATTTCATGATGAAGGATTAAGTAGTTTACGCGTGGAAAATAGGATTAAGAATAACCGTAAAAATCAACGCGAGTGCAGTCGCGAGTAAAAGCTAAAAGTGTCATATGTCCTTTACTATACTCTTGAAAATATCTGTACAAAATTTCATGATGATCGGTTGAGTAGTTTATGCGTGAAAGCGTAAGAAACAACCAAACAAACACATTCGCATTTATAATATTAGTTAGTTTTCTTTAATAATACTTACTGCTGGCAGCTTCAATCGGAGTGGATTAATTCACTGCACAAATTCGACCGATCTAATGCCACCAGGAATAACATCAACCTATGGACACAGCTTATTCACTACCAGCTAGTCATTTTGGGGCGGCATGCTTTGATTTGGGAAAGTCAATAACGAAATTTAGCAAATTTTAGAAAAGGGCCATGACTCAATATTGTTTTAAACGTCTGGGCATCTGAATAATACTTTTTACAGCTCGTTTAATTTAAAATATGCTTTTTTATCGTTCAAAATCCGTTTAAAAACGATTTTAAATGGCAACATTTTATAAAAAACCGAAATTTCCGGACTTTTTTAGGACGATAGCCGTGGCTTCGTCTGAATTAAATACAGCCCTAGCGGCTAGCTTTTTAGAAGCGCCATTTGAGTCATTGCAATCGCGCCCGTCCTGGATTAGCTTGCTCCTCAATGCGCACCGGTTATAATGTCATGTCGGTTTACACATTCCGTTTCCACACTTCTGTCTCATTTGCCGAGATTTACCCTCATACCGCCGCGTAAGATGTTTACATATCAAAAAATAGCATTGACATCCTGCATCTTGGAACTATCATGATTTCGACTGAGGTAAATTGGGATAGATCCTTAGATTTTGGCCCCAGGAATTTGTGCTAGTGTTTAGTATACCCTGTAAAAAAATATAAAATATTGTTACTTACTAAGATTGACAAGTTAGAGCAAATAGTTTAGTTGGCAAATTCCCTGGCTGGATGAGAGCTCCAATGGAATACGCTGTTGCCATATCATAGCCGTGAATTATACCCCAAGTCCAAAATAACTGGCATGACTAATTTTAGTAATTTTTTCATTAATCGAGAGCTGCGGGAGGCGAAGCGTCAGGGGAACTGATTCCAGAGGCGCGTCTTTTAAAAATTGGAATAAAAGAAATGTTCACTTAAGGAGTGGATTTTCTAAGACCACAGAAAATTAATGTTTAATTACGCACATTTTTCTATGTACAGGTCTTCATTATAAGCCGACGCCGACGTAAAGGAAATTGTTAATTAAATTTGGTGATGACATTTAAGGAAAGGACTTACCGATATGAATTAAACCCCTTTAGTAACTGGAAACTTATTTACATACAAATGCATCATAAAGAAAACCCTTTTTGTTACTTTTTGCGAGACGGTGTATGGTACTTGCCTTTTAGAGCGTGATATACGCTAGAGCGCTTATTGCTTGAGAAAAGTTCGGGCTATGTTGGATGTCTTTAGTATTATGGCTTTCTGTAGATATTGCATTTTGCATGAAGGTTTTATGAGTGATGCATATTGTGGACATTATGAATGATGTGATTTGCACTCTTTCCTATTTTCATATTCTTTCGACTTCCTTTTTTTCTGTAATTGTTTGCTGTTTATTTTTTGTTATACGTTCAATGTGTTTTAATATTTTTTATGTTCTGTTTCCATTTATATACTTCGTTAGCCTTCTTATGTCTTCGATTAACGCATGGTCCTGAAGTTCTGACCAGTTTTGGCTTATGTATTGCAGTGAGTCTTCTCTTAGTTATTTGTGGTGTTTTTGGTTGATCATTATCAGCGCACTGCTTTAAAAAGGCAACTCACATTACCAACAATATCTAATCTTGTAAAAACCTGATTTCTGAAGCAGGTTCGGCTGTAGCATTTTAATCGATAAAGGTCCTGTTTAACGTTCTATCACCTTTGTCCCGCATGTTGTCACTCTCGGCATTGGCTCCAAGAATGCCCTGGCAGCGGCAGTTTTCCGAGAGCTCTTGTTTGCACCATGTTCATGGGTGACCCATTTAACGCAGGGATACGGCATATTTACCCTCCTGCTAGGTGGGGTTGTCACGCCCCAATAGCTACCGA
>MU193224.1:11221-24824 GCA_016904865.1 Pissodes strobi | reverse complement strand
CGGTAGATGTTCCCAGGATTTGGCCTGCCTCATCCCGCCCGTGGCAAGGCCTCTTAGACAGTCACGACAGACGGCAAGAGCGCACAAGTTCGTCGTACAACTGGAAACACCTAGAACATTGCTTTACAAGGACTCCTTTGTCTGGCGCACTGCATCACTGTGGAACTCACTCCCTGGACATCTGTTTCCCCCTAATTACAACCTACAACTATTCAAGAACCGTGTCAATCAACATCTTCGCACACACACTGCTTGTCGAGCGCCATAGGATCTCCCTTTAGTGTGTGTGCCACTGCTGTAAAAAAAAATCAACGGAAGGAGGATTGCATATAAAAACTGCTAATTAAATAATATTTATGAAAAGCAAGTTATAAGACCCTGATATTAAAATTGGTAATAATAATAATTATTTTCTTTCATTTCAGTTTATCGGCATTAAGTTACCATGCTCATAGCTACTGTATATCTATCGACTAGTAAGTATCTAACTCTAAAATTATTTGCCGAAAGTTCTATAAAACGCCGATTCTAAATCTCTAAATCTTATATCAAGTGCAGAAGGGATTTCCTAATAACGCACGGAAAACATAGATGATCCACCAAGAGAATCTGGTTGGCTTAATAATGAATACCACAATAGCGAATTATCCAACGCAAGGAGGATTGAATATAAAAATTTTAATTAAATAATATTTATGAAAAGCAAGTTGTAAGACACTGATATTAAAATATATAATAACCATGTAAATATATTTTTTAAATAATCATTTCTTTTTTTAGTTTATCGCCAATAAGTTGCCATGTTCATAGCGTGTGTATATCTACCGACCACCAGGTACCTAACTCTATCAATAATTCCTGATCCAATACGGCCGGGGCCTAATTATTTACCTGATTTTGCATTTGTCGTTGCTGAATCACGAAGCCTCTAAGAGGTTTCAATATCCAGCCCTGGGTTACAAGTGAGGCAACTTAAAGAAAGATGCACCAACGAGCCAGCATAATCTATGAGAGTTTCTAGAATATATGTATATTTCATTGATTTAATAGAAACTTACAGAACAAGAATATAGAAGGAGACAACCAGATCGATATTGATATATGTCTCCGAGGCAAGGGCAAATATGGCAAGGCCATCAATTGAGACCTCTGCATATAGAAACATTGAGAACGCGTAAAACACGATGAGACACAATAATAAATGAAAAGGTTAGAGAGAAACATGAAGTAGAATAAGAACTAAATGCCTTGTAAAATAAACGAATGAATGTCAGTTGAAATCAGCGAAAAATGAGAACAAAGCTAAATTTTGGTTAGAAGATGCTTACCAATGGTGCCTTCACCGAAGTTCGTCCTATTCACCTGGCATAAGAAGAAGATTATAGTGATAAGTTTTAAAGGATAAAAGCTGATAGATACGCCACTGGTTCGAACTCATCACACGCCGATGCATCTGCCATTTGAAAGTCACTGTCGCTGCACCACTTGAGGCGTTCTAAGGCCCCGGGGTGCCATTGTTGGCATTTATGCCACTTTTTGCCTTTTTCAAATTGGGGTTTCGTTCGATTGTTTTCCCAGTCGGAGGTCCGAAGGGATGACGATGCCGTCGACAATGTATCTGCGGCTTGTCCGCTATATACGCCCTAGAAATTGAAAAGATGTTACCGTTTCCCAGTTCTGCGAAAAAATGTAGGACTATTTTTTTAGGAGACAATCTGAAAAGTAAAGATACGAGGTGGTTCAGGTGAGAGCGAAATATGTGTGTCGTTAGATTCAAAGTTGGATAAATATTATTTTTGGGAATATTCCTAGATTTCTAGTATATGATGAAATTTTTGCAGCTGCTTAAAGTTTTTGAAACTTTGATGGCAACCAATCTTCAAGCTTCTGCTTATGCAGAATGGTCTGGTGTAAGGACTAGTTTACATATTGCATTGTCAATATACCCTTAAGATAATATTTTATTCAAAAGTAGGATGAATAATTTATAATTGATTTCTACTTTGGATGAAGCGTAGATGAATCGAGCTAAAGATTCATTGCTTATGACAAGACTGAAGGCAAATTTATGTTATACACTTTGGATTGCTTGATTACTGCATTGTGCATGCTTCATCAAAAGTCTAAATTTTAATGCGTTCATCCGTATCTATTCCAAAATTAATCTTAAGACTTATCACCGAACAAAATGGATTTGATTCCTTCATTGTGTTGAAGCGTAGATGAATCGTGTTTAAACGTATATATTCTGGTATCCAGGTGAGTGTTCAAATAGATCTGCGGTAGAAGAAGAATAATTCGATGTTGTTTTTGAATCCGGAGTTTGAAATTATGAATGTTTATGAAGCAATAAAGGTAAACATATTTACAAATATCCCAAACAAATTGTAGCCTTTATAAAGCTTAATCGCCAATAATAAAACCAGACAGTTTTTGACAACAGTATAGGAGTCATTAGTGTAGTTTAAAACTAGTTACATAATCAATTATTAATCAATCAAAATTCACGTATGCATTATTCAGTAAATATCGCTTTCGTCTCTTCCTAAATTCTTGCACAGTCTCTGCTGTGCTAAAAATATTTTACTGAGTAATGAAGAATTTCCTCACAAGCAATCCCCGTATCGTAGTTTAGAATCTACTTGTGCAAAATAAAGGCTTAGCAGCTGATATTGTGTAAGTATGGCTTTCACATTATAAAACAAGTATATCAGTTTAGAAATAAGCAATAAACAGTGTACTTTCTAGTTTAGTTGAATTCCCATGAACCTGAAATTATTATTTGTTCTGTAGGAGTGTTATTGATCGCAACATCAATAAGTGTATCACATTGATGTATTTTATGAAATTTCATTATTTGAGTTTCTGACGAATTATAAGAAGGAATATTCTATGGAAATTACCTAATTAAATCTGAAATTAAACAATTTCCCTTATCTCAAAATAGATCTGTTGATCTCTCTGATATGACAGATGTATCATCTGCGTTCAAGGAAAAATGAGCGCCAAGGCTCAATAAGTCGAATGCATTAACACATAAACAAAGAAGTATCTGGTCCAAAACCGATTCTTGTGGAACGCTCATAGTTAGTCTGGTGGACTCAGAATCAACCAAGTACCAGTCATCTGAGTAAGAATAACGCAAGGATACAAATTGCTGCTTATTCATCAAAGAAGACTAAGTCGATTCCAGGAAATTTCCCCTAACACCATATGTGTACAATTTTTCCAGTACATAACCGTGGTTGTCACAGTCAATTACCCTGCTAAAATCACAAAATAGCCCAACAAGGCACTTGCATGTCTCAATAAAACCAACGGGATTATCACAAATAGATGTTTAAACTGTATTAGTGGAAAAACCCAGCATAAAACCACGTTGATTTTTACTCAGGACACTATGAGCAGTGAGACTCATTCAAGCGCTCCAAAAAAAAACAGTTACATTTATTTGTTTTAAAGGAGCAAATTCTGTATGTGCCCAGTTTGTGTGGGTACCCTAAAACGTTCTCGGCGTTATATCCACGTTTTCACGCAGACGTAATATTTAGTCTTCCAAAGTTTTATTCAGTTCTTTTGTGGCTGCAGAGCTTCAGAGAAGCAATTATTGAAATCTATTTTTGATATAAAAAATCTTTTTCAAATGATGTTAATCAATGATCTCGTGCAGGGGCTCTCGACATATCCAAAACATTTGATAGAGTGTGGCAAGGCGGATTGTTAGGCAAATTGACAGCATACGGACTTTCACAAGCACTGCTTCTATGTCTTTCTAATTTCTTAAGGGATCGAAGCATTCGAGTTTGTATTGATGGACATATCTCGGACGAAGTTGCTCAAGAGTGTATATTATTTCCCACACTAGTCCTGCTCTATATCCACGATTTCTTAGACAGGACTAACAATTCTATTTACAGCTTTGCAGACTCATATCCTCATTCATGGCGCGGAGTCCAAGGCGAGCCAGAAAATCAGATTGCTGCCATCAATGAAGATGTGAACGCCACCGAGGAATGTGGTGAGGAAAATAATGTCCAGTTTAACGCAGGGAAGACTCAAGCAGCTGTCTTCTCAAAATAAATAAACACGAAAGGACCTGTTTTATTAATGACAGGACAAATACTGACTCTGTCCTCATCCATAAGCTTGCTGGTCGTCAACGTAGAAAATAACATGTTTTGGTGTAATCATGTCACTCATCCACATAAAAATCAGTTGCGAATACCTAGGACGTCGCTGTTACGAGACTCCTTTCTCTGAAATGGACTTCCGAGTGACGTCTTTCCCGAAAACTACAAACTACAAAAAGCGTCTAGTTGGTAAGGGCAGCCTCGATCCCGAACTCCGTTCGTCAATGTTGTTTACAAATTTTTTGACTTCACGCGTTTGTATAAGACTTTTCAGGAAATGCAGGAATGTGAGAGGTTGGCTCAGGTAGCGAAGCTCGTGTCTAGAACGCAAAGTAATGGATTTGACGCCCAGCGCTTGCAAGTCTTTTTTTGTATTGGATTAGTTATTTTTTTGACATGCCTTGGGTTAGTTTGGGTTAGTTTTGTTGGTTGGACCCGCAGCGAGCTAAGCGAGCGGAAGGCATCGCATGAAGTAAAAATGTAAAAATACAAATGCAAACATTAAAAAACGCATGCAGCGCCATAAACTGTGTCGTTCGGCAGAAGTCGTGATCAAGGCTCCCTGTACCAGTGAGACGCTAGTCAATCTACAACGCTTCAATTTTTCTTTTGTGTGCGTGCCGAACTTAAAAACATTAATCAATCGATTCAATAAATATTTAAATCATTGCAAATTAATTCTCATTAGCTATATTCGAATCATTGCGAGAAGATTTAATACTTTTTAGGAAGATTCAAAATCATAAATCCTTTCAAAACGTTTAACGCTCTTCCATATTTCAACCAAAAATGTAGCTCGCATATCACTATCCCAACTAATAGTGATCTGTTATTACATGGGGCCATCTCTAAAATTTGAGTATATTGGTTTTATTGGAGGTATGGGTTCTGTGAAGCTTTATCAGTATTATGTGTGTGTCAGGTTCTAATTGTTATAACTCCAGTAAATAATAATAATAATAATAATAATTTATTGATGTGTACCATTTTTCCAATAGAATATCGTGTTTGACCCAGTCAAATGACTTGCTATGATCCCAAACTAGCCCAGCAGGGCACTCGCCTGCCTGAATAAAGCCAACGAAAACATCATAAATAGAAGTTAGAGCTGTATTAGTGGAAAACCCCTGCCTAAAACTGTATTGATTTTTACTCAGGACATTATGAGCAGTGGGAGCAATGGGTCTTTTAACAGGTCTATAGTTCACTAAACATTACGGATCTTCCCTCTTAAACAAAGGTACTATTTTTCACACTTTCAGAGAGTCAGAAAAGTAATCCAACTTGATAAATGAATTTACTAAAATCGTTAGTGGTCGTACAATACAGAACAAAACCTGTTTGATGATATACGAAGGTATGTCGTTACTACCTAACGATTCGTAGGTACTTGATATAATCCAGAGCTGGCGAGATAGGAAGATTTAAATCCTGTTGTGGTGAAGGCTGCCTCGTATGCAACTCAATTTATTTTGATTTAAAGAAGCAGATTCTTTTTGTATCCAGTTTGTGTGGGTGCCTCAACACGTTATTGGCGCTATATCCACGGTATCACGCACCAAACGGCTACGAACATGTCATTTCGAATCTTGCAAAATTTTATTATATTCTTTTGCGACTGCGCAGCTAAAACTGTAGCAAATATTTAAATAAATTTTTGATATTAGTCTTCTTCAGATGATTTTAATCAATGATTAATCATCAATCGATTCAGTAAGTATTTAAATCATTGCAAATCAATTCGAACCATTAGCTATAACATCATAAATCATAAATCACTTCAAAATGTCATAACAGACAGGACTAGTAATTTGAAGGACAAAAAAAATTCAAACAGGGGAATTGAGATGAAGTTTTTAATAGTCCTCTACAAACTTTATTGAAAATGAACAAGTTTAGCGACAGTTTTAAACTGAGTTGCATATTTATTATTTTTTACATGTTGTGAACTGACACCGTTCTAAATTGGCAAACTAATTTAATAGCAAGTACGTAAAACGTTAAACGTGCGTTTGTAAATGGTAATTAATTGTGGTTTCTTTGTATCTCGATTAATTATCAACAAATACTAATACTAAGAACGACCATCAATTTATTGCAATTAATCAGAAGGGACATAATATTTAGACTAAGCCCTCGTTATACCAATAAAATAACGCGTACACCGTATATACATAAAACCCTAATTACAGGTTAGAACTACAAATCCGAACGAAGTTCTAATAACACACGATGCACAATGTCAATATCATTATCCAATCAGAGATGTCTCTGCAGACAAGATAATTGCAGCGTTGCCGGTAATTTATATCGTATTAAGAGCCACGGTCTGATCTTTTTTACCTTATAGCCGGCCGGCTAGAACCTGCTCGGTCTTACGATGGCAGTTATTTTCCTAGAGGCCTTAATCTAATAAGAGAGCAGGTGAAATTATGAATGTGTAATTAAAATAAATTAGGAAAAGGGGAGTTGCCGATCGACAAATTCGCTGTATGTAATTTGCAATGTAAGTATATTGTTTGGCTGTGTATGCCTCAGCTTCTCGTGTTCATGAATTATATTATCCAACAGGCTACGAGAAGCAGCATCAGTGTTAGTTATCAAACTGCGGTATTTTAGAATTTGCTTTAGAAAGTACAATTTTAAAATAACTCCTGGGTTTTGTTAATAATTTTGAATAAAACTTATGAATATGCTGGAGAAACAATGATTTACACCTATGTCTAGCAAGCAGCTTAATTGTTATAAATCTTAGATCAACTAATGCTCATCTTGAAAATATTTTAGTCCAATATAATAATTTCATGTTTCCTAATGGCTTTTACTAACCGATGAACCAAATTAAAAAATTAAAGGATAGATATATTAATATTAGATTTCAAAAAGTAATTGTCTGATATAAAAGGATATGGGTTAGTTAAAGGGAACTACAAGAAGTTACAAGTCTCAGAAGTAAATGGGAGTATATCCACATAAGCGGTTTTTAAGAAATTGCATTTGGTGATATGGAGTAAAAAAAAGCAATTGTCAAATATGGAAGGATATAAGCTTTGAGCATAGATAGATAGATTAAAGATATCCTCTTAAGCGATGCCACAATTTTCAAGTGATTGAATGCAAACGAACGATTTGTCAGATATAGAAGAATATGAGAAGACCTTATAGCGTAAATGCAAATAGAGTAAGTTGCAAGAGACTCAGAAGCAAATTAAATAATATTCTCTTAGGCGATGCGGCAGTTTTCAAGAAATTGCAGTTGGTAAATCAATAAAAAAAAGGATTGTCAGATATGGACGGATATGAAAAACATAAAATGAAATAAAATAAATTACAAGCGTCTCGGGAGCAAATTGAAAAATATCTGCCCTTAAGCAAGCGATGTAGTAATTTTCAAGATATTGCAGGTAGTGATTGAATCCAAATAAACTAATGCCAGGTATGGAAAATACTT
Organism: Pissodes strobi; assembly: GCA_016904865.1. Taxonomy (NCBI): domain Eukaryota; kingdom Metazoa; phylum Arthropoda; class Insecta; order Coleoptera; family Curculionidae; genus Pissodes; species Pissodes strobi. The sequence goes on along the minus strand of MU193224.1, from coordinate 17,243 downwards.
ACACCTTAAATGGACTTGCAAGAAGTTACAAGCCTCTCAGAAGCAAATTGAAGGGTATCATCTTAAGCTATGCGGCAATTTTCAAGAAATTCCAGTTAGTTATTAATTTAAAAAAAACTATCGGCAAATATGGAAGGATATGGGAAGAGCTTATAGGGTGAATATAGTCATAAGAAGTTGCAGGAGTCTCAGGAGTAAATGAGAGAATATCCTCTTGAAATGCGTCAATTTTCAAGAAATGTTCGTTAGTGATTGAATAAAAAAAAACGATTGGCATATATGGAAGAATACGAGAACAACTTATAGCGTAAATAAACTTAAAAGCTGCAAGAGCCTCGGAAGCAAATTAAATAATATCCACTTAAGCGGTGGTAGTAATTGAACCTAAAAAAACGTTTGCCAGCTATGGAAGGATATGAGATGAGCTCACAGCGTAAAGGGAAGTATAATAAGTTGCAAGAGTCTCAGAATCAAACTGAAAAACGTCTCCCTTTAGGCGATGCGACAATTTTCAAGATAATGCAGATAGTGATTGAATGTAAAAAAACGATTGCCAGATATGGAATGGTAAGGAAAAGCTTATAGCGCAGATGGATGTGCAAAAAGTTGCAAGCCTCTCCGAAGCAAACTGAAAAATATTATGTTAAGCTTTATGGGGAGAGCTTATAGGGTGAATATAATTATAAGAAGTTGCAGGAATCTTAGAATTAAATGAGGGAATATCCTCTTAAGCAATGCGACAATTTTCAAGAAATTGCCGCTAGTGATTGAATGAAAAAAAGCGTCATGCAAATATGAAAGAATATGAGAATAGCTTATAGCGTAAATGAAATTAAAAAATGCAAGAGCCTCAGAAGGAAATTGAAGAATATCCTCTTAAGCGATGATAGTAATTCAACGCAAAGAAACGATTGCCATGTATGGGAGGACATGAGATGAGCTTATAGCGTAAGTGGAATTAAAAGAAGTTGCAAGAGTCTCCGAAGCAAGCTGAAGAATATCCTCTTAAGAATTTCGGCAATTTCCAAAAGAATGCAGTTAATAATTGAATACAACATAACGATTGACATATATGAATTAATATGGAAGGAGCTTATAGCGTAGAGTCTCAGGAGGAAAGTGAAGTATATCCTCTTGAGCGATGCGGCAGTTTTCAAGAAATTAAAGTTAGTTATTGACTGCAAAAAAAAATATTGCAAATATGAAAGGACATAAGAATAGCTTATAGGGTAAATGGAATTAAAAGAAGTTGCAAGAGTTTCAGAGGAAAATTGAAGAATATCCTCTTTTAAGCAATGTGGTAATTTTCAAGAAATCGCAGTTACTGATAAAATGCAAAATACTTATTGCAAATATGGAAGAACATGAGAATAGCTTATAGCATAAGTGGAATTAAAAGAACTTTTAAGGGTCTTAGAAGAAAATTAAAAACATTGTCTTAAGAGATGCGTCGATTTTCAAAAAATAGCTGCAATTTTTTGAAAATCGTCGCATCTTTTAAGACAGTGATTGAATTTATAAAACGATTGCCAGATATGAGGGGGATGTGAGATAATCTTATAGCATAAGTGCAATTTAAAGAACTTGCAAGAGTCTCGGAAGCAAACTAATGAAAATCCTCTTAACAGATGTGGAAATTTTCAATGAGTTGCAGTTAGTGATTACATTTAGGCATTAAATACGAGAAAAAAAACGATTTTCAGATCTGGAAAGATATGAGAATAGCTTATAGGTTAAATATAATAACAAGAAGTTGCAGGAGTCTCAGAAGTAAATGGAAGAACATCATCTTAAGCCAGGCGGCAATATAAAGGATTTGCAGTTAGTGAAAGAATGCAAAAAACGATATGGAAGTATATATAAAAAGCTTATAGCGTAAATATAACTGCAAGAAGTGCCAGTGGTCTCAGAAGTATATTGAAGAATATTTTCTAAAGCGATGCAGCAATTTTCAAGAAATTGCATAAGTGATAGAATGCAAAATAGCAATTGTCAAATATGAAAGGATGTAAGAAGAACTTATAGCGTAAATGGAATTTAAAGGGGTGGGAAGTAAATTGAAAAATATTACTTAAGCAACTTCTTAGATATTGAATTTAAAAAATTTCAGATGGAAGGATATGAGAACTTACAGCGTAAATAGAACTTTAACAGGTGGCAGAGCTAAATTGTGGAATATTCACTTGCAGGTTAAGAGCACGTTCAGAAGGGTTAGAGTGAAGAAAACGTTTGTTAGACATTGAACGTTATGGGAAAAGCTTACAGCATGAGTACAATTCCAAGAAAATAGATGAGTACCATATGGGCGGATGAGCAGACTGTAGAAGAAGATCGGGAGATTCCAGAACGCAGTTCCATTGCTAAAATCGTAGCCTGGGGGCAGGAATGTAATTGTTGATTGGGAAGTGGAAACTGAATGGTCGGGATGACTCCGTGGTTACGAAACCACTCTGCCGAAGAAGCGTTAGGAGCCCTGAGCATTATCGTCTGGAATTCCATAAAGATAAGTGATCCTTTTTAGAAATGTTTTCACAATTCCTCATTATTTGATTTTTTTAACAGAAAAACCAACATTTCGAAATTTAACTTTAATTATCTTTATCGTATCTCATAGATTTATCTTATATTTATCGTTGATTTATCTTGTACATTTATCTTATTGTACGTTGTACGTATCTCAAACGATTCACTGGGACGTCATAGGTTTATGCGAAATCCGTAGAAAAGGAGAACAACAAATTACCCTAAGCTCAGGCGACATATTGTATTATAGAGGCGAAGAAGATAACACCATAGGAGGCGTCGGCTTTATAATAAACAAGAAACACGCCAAAAACGTACTTCAGATTGAAAGTATAAGTCCAAGAGTCTGCTATACGGCCCTAAAACTAAATGAAAAAATACTTTACAAAGATTATACAAGTGTATGCACCAACTTCCACCCACTCAAACAAAGAAGTGGAGTGTTTCTATGATGACATCCAACAAGCAATGTCCAAGATCTCGACAAACTCTACGTTTCTAATCGGCGACTTTAATGCCAAACTAGGTACCAAAGATGACGACATAGAATCAGCTATTGGACATTTTGACGTGGGAGAAGGAAATGAGAGAGGCCCAATGCTCTTAGAATTCCTTTTACAGCATAGACTCCTAGCTATGAACACCTTTTTCAAAAAGAGTCCTAATAGAAAATCGACCTGGTGCCCCTAACGGTAACACCAAGAACGAAATAGACTTTATAATTACAGATAAGAAAGAAATAGTCACTGATGTAACCGTACTAAACAAATTTTCTATCGGAAGTGATCATAGAATGGTAAGAGGAAAGATTGTTCTTAGACTAGAAAAGGAGAGAAGAAAACTAATAACTAAAGAGAGAAGTAACAGAAAGTGGACTGAAGTAGACAATAAAGGTGACTACGGAAAAACCTTCGACAAACATCTAGGTGTATTTGAAAATCAAGAGACAGAAGAACTTACCAATACCATCATGAAGGCAATTAATACTGCAAACAAACAACACGGCGCAATTGGTGAAAATAATCCTGGAAATCTTAGCACAAACAGAAAAAAGAAGATGAAGAAAAGAAGGGAACTGAAGAATAAATATACTGAAAATAATAGCGAACTACGCCAACTGAATAAAAATATTTCGAAATCGATCAGACAGGACATCAGAAGATATAACACAGAAAAAAACAAAGAAAATCATAGAAGAAAACAGAATTATGAAGATACTGAGACGGGAATTGAAGCCAGAAGGAAGCAACATATGTAAGCTTGAAAATATTGATGGTGAAATTGTGACAAATAGGAAAGAAATAATACAGATTGTTGAAAAGTTCTACAGGACTCTATATCATGAAAACGAGATTGAAAAAAGGCCATCTTTTAGGAAAGTGTTAAATGTAGGCTCAGAAGACATGCCCGAAATAACAGCAGAAAAAGTTAGAATGTCCTTATTGGAGATGAAAAATAATAAAGCTCCAGGCTCCAAGAGATGATGACATAGTAATAGAGGCTGTCAAAAAAGGAGGTGATAAATTACTAACAGCTGTCACTAAAGTTTCAATCTATGCCTAATAAATGCGACAACACCAATAGCTTGGAACAATGCCATAATTATCTTAATATACAAAAGAGGCAATATAACCAAGTTACAAAACTACCGGCCCATTAGCCTTTTGTTACATCTCTATAAGCTGTTCACTAAAGTAATCACTAAACGTATTGATTCCAAACTAGAACTATACCAGGCTAGAGAGCAAGCTGGCTTCAGAGCAAAATTCGATACAATTGATCACCTACAAGTGGTAAAGTCTTTAGTAGAGAAATGCGTCGAGTATAATAAACCTCTCGTTCTTGTCTTTGTAGATTACCACAAAGCCTTCGACACAATCAAGCACTACGAAATGATGAAGGCACTGGCAGATTGTCGGGTGAATCATAGATATACAGCTCTCATTAGCCACATATACCAAAATGGAACGGCAAGTGTCAAGTTACATGAAGAGCCAAAACACTTTAAAATCGAGCGTGAAGTAAGACAGGGAGACACAATCTCTCCAAAATTGTTTACAACACTTTTAGAATATGCACTTAAAGGAATAGACTAGAACAACATGGGAATAAATATGCTAAGGAAATGCTTGCGAAATTAACAACTACAACTGCCCAGGCTGGATTAAAGATCAACACATCCAAAACTTAATTTATGACAAACCTGAAGTAGATGGAAAGCTAATCGAACAAGTAACATCCTACAAATACCTAGGACATGAGATAAAAATTGGTCGCGACAACCAAACATGTGAGATTACCTTAGCGTGGGCCGCATCTGGAAAACTGTGTTACGTATTTAAATCAGACATTCCAACCTGCCTTAAAAGAAAAGTGTTTAATCAATGTGTACTCCCTGTCATGACTTATGGCTCAGAAACCCTTACTCTCACCAAAAAATCAACTGAGAGACTTCGAATTGCTGAACGCGCTATGGAGCGCTCTATGCTAGGTTTGACCTTGAGAGACAGGGTAACAAACAATGTAATTCGACAAAGAACTAAAGTCACAGATGCAATGGAAAGTTTTACAAATCTCAAATGTAGTTAGGCGGGCCACGTGGCAAGACAGAGAGATGGACGAAGAAAATTATTGAATGGCGACCTAGACAGGATGCTTATGAAAACAGAGGACGTCCTTAAACCCGGTGGACCGACGATCTTAAGCGATTATCAAACAACTGGATAAATGAAGCGCAAGACCGTTCCAGATGGAAATCGTTGAGGGAGGCATATGTCCTGCAGAGGCAAGAGAGGCTACGTGATGATGATGATGATGATGATGATGATGATGATGATGATGATCTTAAAACGAGATTATATATCTTTAACTTTAAGCTTCGCAACTTGGATTTTGATCTAATCAATCAAAATAATAATTATCTTTAATGATTACTATGTATTATACTGAATAAATACTCTGTACATACTCGATATTAATCTTTGGAAATTTCAATTTGTAAATTTTAGTAAACTATTATTTCTTTATTATCTTTACTCTAGTGACTACATAACAAGTAGTGATATTATTTGGCTATATTTTATTTTTTTCAAGGGTAAGCCTTAAATTTGATTTGAAAATATAAATTTTCTAAGGTTATGCCTTAAATTTAAATATAAATTGAATTTCTCTTAGATTGTACAAGTATCTCTCGATTTTGACATGTTTTCTAAATACAATATTTAATCGAAGTTCAATATTCTGACATTGATTTGATTTTTCTCGATTCTGAGAATCATTTTGATCAGAGTTAATTTAGTTGATTATGTAATGAAATATTCTTGATTTATTAGTGGACTGATTGTAACTTATGGGCTATTAGCATATCAGGACCATTAATTTTAAATAGGGTAGTGAGGAAAATTTCATATACATTTACCTGATGTTTGCAGTTGCATTATTTGCAAATAGGTATTGGCCAGGTTGGCTATTTCATTATATTGTAGTCTTGGATCAGTTC
>MU193223.1:0-16770 GCA_016904865.1 Pissodes strobi | reverse complement strand
ACTAGACTGGGTTGGTCGATATCGAAATATTGGTCGATTTTGCACTGCGAGAAGATTCGTTCCTTCTTCTGTGGTAGGATCAGAACTTCTTCTTGGGTGATCTGTTCACAAGGCGATTCTTCAATGTGGACTTGAAGGGTGTCGCAACCGGTAGGGGATGAACCATTCAAAAGTTGAAGTACACAGTTGTCCGGTGGGTGGAAGACTTCGTTGCAGTAGAAAGTTTCTTCTAATGAAGGACAAGTACTTTCTTCGAACTGGACTTCCTTATTTGCACGTGCCAAGTAAGGGAACTTAGGGACAATAAGGTGCGATTTTTGGATAACGGGATATACATGGTAAAAAATGTATGTTTGAGGTTTTAAAATAGGTACATGAATAGCAAAAATTAATTTTGTACCTGAAAAAGTAACCTGAGTCCCTAAAAATTGATAATAGTTTAAGATACTTTTAAAAGTTGGTATTTCGCTTTCATTGTATATTGTCCTTAAATATTTTATAATTTCTTCTAGATCAGAGCTTGATATTATTGCATCATGCAAAGCTTTAAGTTTTGCAAACATTATGGCGTCTTCTAAGTTATCAATGAAATTTATAAGATTTTGGCAATCCAGATTTATTTGCGCTAAAATTCCTTGATAAGAAATATAATCAGTTAAATCGTGAATTGTATTATCTACAGCGGCTTCAAATATCTTTAAACCTTGTTCTAACTTTTGTTGATTAGAGTTAAGGGCGGTTACGGTTTTGTTATCGTTATTAATTAAGTTTTTTGATAAAGATATTTGCAAGTTTACTTCCTTGATAATATTTTTCTGATTTTGTTGTAAGATATTGATTTCCTAATCGTAACGTTGTCCATCATCTGAATCTAGGTTTCCAAATACCCATCTTTGTACTTTACCAATAATATTAATCAAAGCACTTTTGTTAAGAATATGAGGGTAAAGATTCCCTAATTTATTTTGAGTGTTTTGAATTAGGTATTCAGTACGAAGGAGAAGATTTTCGGAAAGTCCTTGGTATGATATAGGATTTGTGGCTTCGGCCTTTTCGAGATGATTTTTCATAGAATAAAATGATTTTTCAACATTTTCTAATTGATAAATTACAGGTAATAAATCAATATAGTGTAGGAACGTATGTTTCGTATAAATTAATCTTGCATTACCGAGTTGTACGGGTAAAATGGGTTTTTTTTACAGTAGTTATTTGTATGTCATGATTGGAATTAGATAGTGTGGGAGGTACTTTGAGTAACGGGATCAACAACAGGATTGTCCGGTACATTGTTTACCTGCAAAGAGGATTTTTGTTTACTTTTTGGTTTTCTAGCAATTTTCTTATGATAAGCACCTTTTTTAGTAAATAACTTTATTTTATTTTGACTAGTTATTTGGGTCTTTTTAAATCTAGGCATGTTTTTATTTCTAGCCTTAGTATTAATATAGGCGATGTCTTGATTTTCAAAGTCCGGGGGTTCTGATCGATTTTCGTTAATTTTTTGAATTATTTTCTCTTTAGGTTCCGCACTTTTCTGCTGAATTTTGTTATATAATTCTTTCGCGTTTTCTTTATGCGATTGGACATAATTAGATCTAATTACATGATCGTTTAAGTCAAAGGGGTCTCGGCTATTTATATGGCCTTTTATAATCTCGAACGGTGTGTATTTAGTTACACTGTGAATGGAATTATTATAGCCTAACACAGCACGTTTAATCAGCTGTTCTGGTGAGTAATTTTTATTTTCCTCTCTACTCTCTATGACATCTGTAGTGCTCAATTCGAGTTGAATATGAACCCGTTCTTACGGGAGAATTTGAATTATTGTTTTTTGGTGTAGTATAGTGTAATTCTATTTTATATAATTTACAAAAGTCTTCTACATCTTTATTTTTGAACTCAGTACCTGAGTCTACGGTAACTTTTAATGGTAAACCGTGGTGTGTAATGAAATTAAAAATGTTTTCGATTACTAGAGTTCCTGTGACATTTTTTAATGGATAGGCTTGACCATATCGAGAGAATGAATCGATAATTGTTAAATAGCTCTCATTTGATATTTTAAAAGTATCTATGTGGATATGTTCAAAGGGTTTCGAAGCGGTTGGCGTTAAGTTAAATTTTATGACTGGTGGGTGTCTGTCGTATTTATTCTTTAAACATATTTCACAGTTATTAACATAATTTTCTACGTCATTTGCCATTTTTAGCCAATAGAATTTTAGAGAAAGAGCATTTTTCATTTCATTAATGCCTCTATGGCATGTTTTGGTTGTATGGTATAATTCTAGTTTTTCTTTTTGTGCATTTATGGTTTCTACGTCCTCTAAGATTTTAGGACACGATATAATTTTATAAGAAGTATTTCTAAAAAGGTCTTGTAGCGTAACTGTAAATCGTTCTGCTAAAAGATGATTTCGAAAATGGATCGCGTAAGTTTGTTTCGGATCAACATATTCTTTTAATAATTGAATAAAATGGGGTGTTGGGTTATAGTTCGAAATCGTCACAAGTAGACGTGAATTTTCAAAAATTTTCTCACAGCGAGATTGGATTTTATCTACATCGCCAGAGGTCACGACAATTTGGTTTTTGAAGGTGTTTAAAGATCGTTCTGATATGGGTATATTAAAAATTGGATCTTCTAAGGATGTGTGTACTGTCTCTAAGTCACTTTGATCGTCTCGTTTATTATCGGGTGGTTTAAGTTGCACATTAGAATGTATGGTAATTTTCGAAGTTGACGGATGTGGTTGGAGAATTTCGTTAATTTCTGTTTCATCTAAACAAGTTAACTTGTCAGTGTCCTTCAGGAATTCTTCGATTATATCGTCAACGTCGCCAGGGTTGTTATTTACCGAGTCTGTCTCTAATGCATTGCAATCTACAGGGTTGCGTGAAAGTGCATCAGCTGCTTGATTTAATTTACCTTTTTTGTATTGGATTTTATAGTCAAATTCCTCTAAATTGAGGCGCCATCTCACAAGGCGAGAATTTGGTTCTTTTAGTGAGAACAACCATTGAAGTGGTTTATGGTCAGTTAATATCGTAAATTTATGTCCAAACAAATACGGTCTAAAATATTTACAACTCCACACTATTGCAAGGAGTTCCTTCTCAATAATTGAGTAATTTATTTCAGCCGGATTTAATGTTCTCGACGCGTAACATATGGGATGAGCGTCTTGGGATAAAATTGCGCCTATAGCGTAATTTGATGCGTCTGTTGTTAATTCAAAAGGTTTCGTAAAGTCTGGATATGCTAGTACGAGTTCAGATGTTAATATATTTGTACAAGTTTTAAAACAGTCTAAAAATTCTTTATTATGTACTATTTTTTCGTTCTTTATGAATGTAAGGATAACGGTATGTCATTGGCTTAGTTAATTTAGCGAAATTTTTAATAAATCTTCTATAATATCCTAAGAGACCTAGGAATGATTTTATTTCGCGTTGAGTTTTAGGCACGGGGAATTTTTGTATTGCTACTATCTTTTTGCTATTTGGTTTAATACCTTCTGGAGTTATTATATGTCCTAAAAATTCAACTTCTTTACGTAAAAATTCGCATTTATCTAACTGAATTTTTAAGTTTGCTTCTCTTAACTTTGAAAATACTAATTTTAAATTTTGAATATGTTCCTGTAAACCTACACTAAAAATAATGATATCGTCCATATAGACCATACATATTTTATTTTGGAGCTTTTTTAGGACTTCGTCCATTACTCTTTGGAAGGTTGCTGGCGCATTCTTAAGTCCGAATGGCATGCGCAAATATTCGTAATGACCATTGTTTACCGTGAATGCAGTTTTTTCGATTGACTTTTCTTCGATTTCTATCTGGTGAAACCCGCTCGCAAGGTCGAGGGTGGAAAAATACTGGGCTCTACCTAATCGATCTAAAATGTCATTTATATTGGGTATTGGATATCGATCATCGATTGATTTGGAATTTACGACACGATAGTCACAAACTTCTCTCCATTTAGTTTTACCGGAGGCGTCGATTTTCTTTGGGACGATCCATATGGGAGAGGACCACGGACTACATGAAGGTCGAATAATATTTTTCTCCAGCATATCGTTAATTTGACGTTGCACTTCGTCTTTATGAATGTAAGGATAACGGTATGACTTTGTGTGAACTGGGATGTTATCAGTGGTTTTAATTTCATGTTTTGTTTTAGACGTGAATGTAAGATTATCGCCTGGTTTGAAAAATACATCGGAGAAGTCATTACATAACTTGTGCAATAGAAATTTTTCTTCGCTGTTTAAATGTTCGGTTCGAAGTAATGGTTCAATTCGAGATTGTTTCTTATTGAAGTGGTCTTTTCGAATTTCATTTTGGAAATGATTCATGGTGAAAATTTCGAATTCATTTTGATTAAAACAATCGACAGGTAATGGTTCAGTTAGGGTTACTGAAATAGTATGATCAGTTGGGTTTTGAATTTCAACTGGGGCAAAACCATTTTCAGAAGTTGACAAAATTTGGGGAATATACAAGTCGTTCACATGACATGGCTTCTTGATAATTTCACCTGTATAAACGCTTACAGAGATGCGTTTGAGAATTTTTTCCTGTACGTTTACGGAAAATTAAAAATTAACTAAGGGTATTTCTAGGTTTGGACCCACTAATTTCCTATTTATTAACTCGATATTTAGATTTAAATTCATTAAGTCTTGTAAACCTAAAACACCGTCATAATAATCGTGAAAGTTAAACAAAATAAATTCAATTTTATTATAAATACCAAACGCAGTTAAAAGAGGGATTGAGGCTTGATATTGTGTTTTTTGGCTACCTACGGCAGTTTTTATTACATTACTAGATTGGTATATACAATTCTTTCGAGAAAATTTTCATTTACAGGGGGAGCTTTATTTTGCACATCCTGTTCGGAATTTTCAATGGCATTTTGGCCATAGTATGGTTCGGTATAATGATCTGAAAAGTTGGGGTCGTAATAATTATTTTCAGGGTAGATGTTCTCCGGTGGAGCTTCTTCTAGTGATTCGTCATACTCATTAGTATGTAATTCTTGAAAAGTGAAGTTAGGTGGTTGGTTATGAGTAATTTTGTAATAATTATTTGTTCTATATGTATTTACAGTTGGATTTCGAGATGTCGTCGACATAGGCGTGGGTTTTGGTAACTGATTGGGTGGAATTTGATTTGGTCTGAAAACATTTTGTGGTCGACCAAATACTTGCTGATTTGTGGGAAATCTTCTAGGCGGTACTTGTTGCCTAGGTTGGATATTAGCAGGTTGACTATGCCAAACAGGTTTTGGCGAAAAGTTTGGGTTATGAAAATTTGGTTGTGTTGGAAATTGAGAATAATTACTTTGACGTGCAAAATTGTGATTATTGTTATTACCTGAAAAATTGTTATTCGAAATTCTATGACCTGAAAAATTACTATTAGATTTATCTTTCTTTGAATCATGAAAATTTCCATACAATTTCTCAAAATTCTCAAATTCTGTAACAAAAGCGATAGCGTCTTCCAAGCTTGTTGGTCTTTTTATGTACATATTATTTCTAAGGTTACCGCTGCAACCTGCAATGAATGTGTAAAGCAGTTTTATTATAGTGATAGATTTGACATTTTACTTCAAGGCGAGATAATATGGAATCGTTACTTACACGTTGGATAACGTTACTTTTTATAACTTGTAATCTATTTCCGAATGTTATTAAATTTTCGCCGTTATATGGCCTAACTCGCGTTAATTCTTGTACGAGGCAATCAATATCCCTTCGATCAGAAAAACACTGTATAAGGGCGCTTTTTAATGCGATCCAATTATCTAGTTCGACACGTCTTCCTACCATTAGCTCTGCTTTTCCGCATAGCTTTTCTTGAATACACTCGAAAACGTGTTGATCTAGGTCGGTATCTTTAAAAGTCTTATATCTTTCGATAAAATCGTCACATCTAACTATAAATTTATTTAAGGTGTTACTGTCACCATCGTAAGGTTTTATATTTTCTAAACGGGACTTGAAGAGATCCCAATTAAATTTACTGGTTTCAGACATATTGGTTTCTGAACTAGTTCAAAGTAAACTTTTTAAAAGATCTTCAGTGGTTACGTGTTCAACCATTAAATATAAATACTATTAAAATAATAATTCGCACAAAAATGCTTTGCGTTTAAACAACTTAAAAATACGTATCTTCGATAGACAGAAAAATTAATCAACTAAAATATTCGTCAGTAAAATTATTTCATTTTTTATTTTTATTTAAAATGCTTAAAAATACTTGTCTTCGATAGACAGAAAAATTAATCAGAACTAAATGTGTACGCAATACACGGCCCTAAACTATCCCTACAAGAATTCCTCAAACAAAGGGTTCAAAAGGGGCAAAAAGGATTTTACAAGGCACTTACAAATCCGGAAGATTCCGTTCTGTCTTTCCTTGTCCTTTTCCGACTTCTACTGCTATGGCTCTTCTAGGTTGGACTGGTGTCTTCTGGGGAGGTTCTGGATAGCGCCAAAGGGTTGAAACCACAAGTGACTTCGACGATCGACCTAATCACTATCCTACCGACTGCGCCAAATATATTTTGAGAAGACTGAAACCGCTTTTTAAAAATAATTTTATTCTACAAAATACGGATCAAAGTACAATACTAGCAAGCAAATAGAGTAAAAGTTATTTTAGATTATAGCAAAGCAATATTTATAACTTCGGTGCGGATGCACACTCTGCAATAGCTTCTGGGAATCGTCCGCCTGGGAGCGTGCTGAATCTGCAGGTTCTGTGGGACGCTGACCATTTAACTCGCTTCATGTCACGCGTTTAGAGTGCTGAAACCCACACGACGTAGGAAGGTTGCGACAATCGATACCTGAATTCAATTCATGTACAACGTTACAAAGATCAATCTTAATTATTCAAGCATCGTAGTCCTTCTATGATATAGCCCACCACACCCCTAGACGTAATTCAAGACCGGTGCGATTTGTTCCGTCACGAATGAATTGATGGATATAACGTAGTCGAGGGCGAGCCGCGGTTTTTCTTTATTTTACACATACTTTAAACTCTGAGACCTACCGTACTATCATAGACGGACTACGATGCTCGAATAATCTTCCTTACCAGGTAAGTCAACCAATCTTGTATTCGCCAATGCTATTTTTACAATAACAAAAAAATGAACGCACTTAAATAAGCTTTTATTAATAATTATTTCGCTAGAAGTGATTTTTTAAAAGCAAAAATATAATCGAAAATATTTCTCTAAATTTGATGCTTTTAAAGTTAAGTACACGATTTTTTAATTTTTTTTTAACTTCTAGTCTCAACCTCAATTGGGTTTATGACAAGAGAGACACACTGACACACTTTATAATGTGATATTTGTTGTAGTTTAGGTATATATAAAATACATAAATAAATAACATAAATTAACATGAAATTGTTTTTATTCCATTTTAAGAAATATTTTTATTATTTTTCGATTACGTTTCGGAGTCTACGTCTCAATCATGTTATATACTGCTAACTTATAGCTAAGTAATGGAACTTTTGGATATTTTTAACGTAAGTGGATCTCGTCCTTTAACGTAGCCAGTGTTGATTTGCACCTAAATCGTGACCAGGCCTTAACCTAATCTTACACATTATTTTGGGACGATTTTATATTCTGAGGCAAGGCGAAGTGTATTTCACCCATAAAACTAATTTTTACATAACCGCAGTTCTTCAACCGAACCCACCCTACAGAAAGGCTGTAACTAAAAGTATCTTGGAATTGCAAATGCCTAGAGCAATTTAATATCTATTGATTCAGAAGCGTTTTGTCATTAACATGCCTTATCTAAATCCCCTTGTATGAAAACGGAATCGAGAAACCCCGTCCCGTATAAGCAGCATTGTTGTCGTCGAAAACCTTGAAGGGCTCACAGAGAATCGGGTGAAATATTCCTGTAATGATGGTATCGAGCTCCTAAACCGTCTCATTATCCCCGGGTTCGTATGCACACTGCCATTTGATCTCTTGATAAAATATTAGGACCATTTTTCATGCTCCTTCAGCAGGCTTTTGTCTGCCTGTCAGTTAGGCTCCTGATCATCGGCAATATACGGCATTGAAGGAACTCAATGATTAGGCACTTTTCGATATTTTCTTCAGTCGTGAAGTGACAAAAAAATATGAGTAAGAAATCTTATATTGTAATGCAGCTAAAGTACTAGTATTGAGTAATTTGCATCTAAATATTCTCTTAACATTAGATTTCATTTTAAATACGAGATAGAAACGATAACATGTACAGATCTATATAGAAATATTTTGAATCTATAGCGATATAAGTTTAATATAAAACAACAAATTGTTTTTGCAGACGAGTGCAAAACTGTCAATTATTTTTAGCTACCATGAAGAATAAAATTCGTAGTCATGACACACTTTTCGAATTGTAATTAGCATATTCATTTAATCAATAGATAAAAACAAAACATGTATTATTTTATATCGATATTATCATGTACCGATATTGTCGATATTAACATTGAATAAATGTCCAAAGCCTAGTGGCCTCATTACTTTTGACTTTTCCGACAAATACGGTAGCAAGAATGTTTCAGAGAGCGTGGTCACAGTTTTCTCATTGCACCAGGTTTGGAACAGGAAGTATTGATCTTTATATTTACTGCTGAATTTTTCTAGAAGTATCAGGGGAGTACCGGAACAATCATCGATTTTGCTCTTTATAATAAATAAATAATTATTATATTAATTTTAAATCACCAAAAAGAAAAAAAGCGGCGTGTACTTAAAACGGCACTACAGAAGTTAAAACTTCAAAAGGCAAGAATTTGCTGGTGACATGTTCAAAACCCGAAATGACGAAAAGTTTAAATTCAGTTATAGCTCACCCAACATCATCATCATTTCTAATCTACCATTTTTACCTAGACTTTCGTCAAGTAATCGATTTTTCTATAACAAAAAAATAAAAACCTTCATTTCTTTGACTTACAAATTGATCTTTTTAAATTTTCCCTCACAAGTCTATTTTCCCGGCATTTTCAAAATAAAGAAGCTATTAGATCATTTTTCTCCTCTTAATTCTCTATCGAAATGTCATCTCGTTTCTTTTGATCATCCCGACTTTTTCGGTGCTAGGACAGTATTTTCAAAAATATACACGTCGAAAAAAATACTCATTATTTGTTTTCAGTTGTCATGGCTCTTCACAGCACACTCGACGGAAAAAGTGAGAATTTTCTTTCCCATGCACGCTCTAGAGTCTAGAGCGTAAAATAAGAGTACCGCGGCATTCGTCGATTTTGCGATTTCATTTCAGTTTATTAATTAGTTATTTAGCGCATGGCTGAATAAACATTTTGGTATATTCGCGATTGTTTAAATGCCAAAAAAAACTTAACATAGTTTTATCCACGATACCGAAACATAATTGTCACACTCGGCGTGCGTTTCGCTAACCATGTCCTGTCGGTGCTAACATGTTTGGCGCGTCGAGTGCAAAAAATTGTGTTTCGGTACTGTGGATAAAACTGTGTTGCAGTGAATTTTGCCGGAGGTCCCGAACTTTAAATTAGTTGAAATGATGTAGTCTTGTTGTAGGATATCTGAGATAAAATAAACGCAAAATGTAAATGCTAAATGTGACAAATCGAAACAAGGTTTTCACTTCTTTGTGATCTGGCAAATCTCTCTAATATTGTAAATTTTATCCTAAACATCCTGTAGTTATACAGGGTGGCTCATTTTTGTTGTATTTACAGGGATTTGGTTAATCTTCAGCAGGTAGATAGATAAAATCTGATTTACCATTCCTGAACTAATTTTTAACAACCTATCTCGATTCGTTTTCGCAACAAAGGGCTTTTTTTTAAATTTGTCAATTCTGCATGACCATGCTACGAGAAAAAAAAAATAATTACAACTTTTTTTAAATTCTATGTAGAATCCAGTGACGTACTCCTATTTGCACATTTTATACTTTTTGAGTTATAGAGCAAAGTCGATATTCCTTAAGTAAGCCACCCTGAATATTAATTCTCAATTCAATTTGAATCTAAGCCTTTATTTACTTTTTTAAAACATTAATCTACACTTAACCGAAAACAAAGTATATTTATTAACAAAAAATAAAGCAAGTAATAAATTTGCAACAAAAATATGTTACTGGTGCTTCTGAATTATATTTCCGAAGATATCCCGATCGAAGGCAACCAAATTTTGCAATATTTAAATTGTTGGAATAAGTCTGCGAACCATTCGGTGTTTCCAGAAGCCGAGACCTAAATCGTTCGTTAAGCTAACAGAATATTAGTAGAAATAAATAGGGCTAATCCGAATGCCTCATCAGAAAGAAATGGCGAAATTGGAGTAAGCAAGCAAAAGATACGAAAATTAGGACAAATTTAGACAACATCGTTATCGCAAAATTCATAATCTGTTTAAGTAAGATGCCGACTGTAGGCGTATTTAAGAAGGCCTCCGCGTTAAAGAACCCCAGTTAAATAATGCTAGCCTGATTGGCTAACTCCATACCCGCTCGTCAATGTTGTTTACGTTGGTTCACTCCACGCATTTGTATGAGACTTTTCGAGAAAAGCAGGAATGTGAACGCCTGGCTCAGGTGGTAAGGCTCTCGCGTTTAGAATGCGAAACAATTGGATTGTGAGGCCCGGCGCTTGCAAGTTTTTTTCTTTTTTTTGGCTCAGTTAGTTTTTTGGCATGCCTTGGGTTAGTTTGGGTTAATTTTGTTGGTTACGCCCCGCAGCGAGCGGAAGGCATTGCATGAATAGAAATGCGTGAAGTGAAAAAACGTAAATAACATTGGCGGGCGGGCCTAGTGTGACACACGTGCTTCTCTAGCCCATCGCGGAGGCTTCCTAAATACGCCGACCGTAGAAGTGTTTTTTAAAGGTGGTATATTGAAAAATATCGCAGACAATCTTTTTTTGAGAAAAATTATATGGACTGACAAGGTACATATATCCAGCTCAGGAATTACTAACGAACATAATAATCTTATGTGGGTTAATAGAAATAGACATATTTTAAATGGCATTTTTTTTCAAAAATCTAATTTTTCTCACATATCATCCAAATGTAACTTGTTGGCAACACTGAAGAAAAGTTTTTGCCATTTCCAGATCCAACAAAAACAATACCCAAAGTATATAGAAAGTCTACGCGGTATGTAAAATTACATTTAAGAAAAATTAATCACGAAGCGGGCCTAAAATGTATTAAAATTTTTCAACAATACCATTTCTAATTTAAACTATTTTATGGAAGGTTTCGAGATTAACAATTTTTCCGAAACAAGGTTTTAACTTTTTCCCTAATTTTATTATTATTATTATTAAGATATGGTATTTTTGCCCTTGTCGTACAAGTTACGAAAAATGTTGCATAAGTAAAAACGTTTTTGGGTTTTATCAGAATCAATACAAATAGTAAAAATGCGAAAATGGCAGATCAGATTTTCAGTATCATATGACGGCTAGGCCCCTTATTAAATATGTTTGTATAAAGAAAAGGAGTCGATTCCAAAGTTTTAAAATTTTGAATCTCCGCTATCTTGAAAAGACTTATACTACAGCAAAAGTTAACGCAACTAATTAACATATTTATACGATAGTAAAGGTAACTTTATACTAATTTAAGCACGTTAAACAATACTGCGTCTTGATTTTAAATAGATGATCATATTGCCGATTTCTATATATTCTAAATAGCATTCGATGCCTGCATAGTCAATAGCAGTTGATGCAAATAGTGTAAATACCAATAATTAACAAAAAACACCAGTCCATACCCGTTCAGCACTGGATTAAAGCGCCTTAGAACCTCTTTTCTTTCCATTGTGAACGATCAGAATTAGTTAAAATCAGGTGTATTTACATGTAGTGTAGATGTTCATAATTATTAGAGACCTTCGCGCCCACATCGCTCGTCGAGTGCCATAAGGTCTCCCTTTAGCGTGTGTGCCACTGGTCTAAAGCGAGAGAATATACTTTACATTAGTCAAAACTAGTTCAAAATCTTTAAAGCTGAACCCAAAGAATAAAGAAGAGAAAGGAAGGAGCTTGTGCGCCGTTTGACATTTTAATACGTGCGACGAACTTTTGAAACATCGAGGAGGCTGCGGAGGAACCATATATGACTCATTCTGACGTTATGTTTTGGTGCTTCCTACGTTTTGAATGTTTTGATAGTATTCTTGTGTTTAAAGCTATTTTTTTGCGATTTACTTCGATTTAGAACATTGTTTATTTGTTTAGTAATATTATTGTAGATATTGCGTTAGTTCATATAGTGTTTAATTAAATATTTAGTGGTTAAATATTTTGGACTAAAGAAGCCAAGTAAACATGGTTAGATGTGCAGCTTGTGGTCTTTCTAATATTCCAACAAATTCAGAACTTGGAATAATATTTCAACGGTAAGTAAGTATTTTACCCCTTATTTTTCTGTTTTTTACCACTTAATAAAGCAAAATTATAAACTGTCTAATTGTCAACAAATAGGTGACATATCTACTCATGGGCGTACCCGTAAAAAATATAGCATTAAAAATCAATTTTTGCAAGAATATTGGACAGTGCTAAAAGTAATACTTTTCTTTTATAATTGACATGTTAAAGTTTATACAGCCAATAAAATGCTAAAATTAGTTATTTAAATATATTTGGGCATTTTAAATGCAAAAATAAGCAAAATATGGTTAGATAATATTGCGTTAGTTTTGAAGGGTGCTTCTTCTTACTAAAATAGGTAGGCAATTATTTAGAAAACGGGTTTTCGCTATTATAAGAGATTTTTGTTAAATTTTCTTTTTAGCGTGTTTATATAGGTGAAATGTAACAATAATCCGCCACGGCAGCTTAATAAAAATGTTTCTATAATATGTTAGTAACAAATATTGGCAGCGGCACAGTGTTATCGTTCTAATATTTCATTTCACGCTTCACGCATGGTCCTTCGCTCGCTTCGTTGGCTCCGGGGGCGCAACCAACCAAAACTAACCCAAGGCATGCCTAATATCAAGAAAAAAACATCTTTAGAAAAATATATGAATTAGCACGTGTCTAGGTACACCAATTTTGAGCCTTCGCGTGCCAATTCATATATTTTTCCAAAGTTGTTTTTTCTTGATTTTGGGCATGCCTTAAGTTAGTTTGGGTTAGTTGTATTTAGTTCGTTTGGCGCCCCCCGGAAGAACCATGCGTGAAGTGAAATATTAGAACGATAATTCTGCGCTGATGCCAATATTTGTTAAGAACAAATTATAGAAAACATTTTATTAAGCTGCCGTGGCGAATTATTGTTACATTTCACCTATATAAACACTCTTAAAAGGAATTTTTCAAAAATCTCTTATAATAGCTGTTTTCTAAATACCCTTTTTTTTTAATAAGTAGCACATTTCAAAACTACCTCATTATTATCTAACCATATTTTGCTTATTTTTCCATTTCAAATGCCCTGAATATATTTGGGCGGCATAACTAATTTTAGCATTTTATTGGCAGAATAAACTTTAACATGTCAAGTATAAAAGAAAAGTGTTTATTACTTTTAGCACTGTCCAATGTTCTTGTAAAAATTGATTTTTAATGCTATATTTTTTACGGGTACGCCCATAATTAGATCTGTCACCTCTTTGTTAATAATTAGACATTGTTTAAGTACTAAAAAAGCATTACTAGAAAGAAAAATCCCAAAAAAATATTTTGTTAATGACAGCAATTTACAGACAATTTTGCAAAACATCATGCCGACTAATTTATTAGATATTTTAGTGTTTTTTTTTAAGGCAAGCCATAGGATTTAACGGATAATATTTTTAACGTTATATATGATACTTTTCCTTTTCAAATATGAAAATTAAACTTCTGTATGCAAATTTCCTGTGCCTAAACTTATATGCTTACATTTACATTTAGATACAAAAATCATCTAAAAAAAAACAGAAAGTTGCGTTTCTTTTTCGGAAAAGTGCTGCTTTTTACATACCTCGTAACCATTCATGTAATACAATATGTAACCATTCATGTAATTTAGAGTAATTGTCAATTGGTGATGGTATTTATTTAAAACTTCACTTTACCTATTAACCTGGAAAACAGGTATATTTTTCCAAAAAATTATTGGTTAAGAGCATATTATAGTGAAAATTAAATTTTTTCACACCACTTTTTCTTGGTACCTATTTTCCCAAGATTTCTTTACCTAGGTATTTAGCTAATAAAAGGAAGTTTACACATCTGAAATTTATACTAAGGAATTTAATTTTTATATTTCGAATATACCTAAAGTATCTAGCATGAAGTTAAAACGTTTATATGATGATCCGCAAAAAACGCACGTATTTTTGTATACATGTTGGCAATATTTATAATTTATAACTTTTTATCCGATCGGACGAAACACTACACCTTTGCGATGTGTTTTCTCCGAAGACCGTTTTCTCTCCGCAAAAGTCATCATTCCAGTATATTGTATTCGTTGCTTAGCATCATGCAATAACTGTACGAGAATAGGCAATAACTGTAAGGGAATATAACATTACCGTCCTAGGACGGGAATATAACATTTCCGTCCTAGGGGGGAATATAACATTATTCAAACGCCTTGTTTGTCAGATCTAACGTTTATCAAAAGTAACATTTAGCTGTAGTTTCCATAATTACTCGCTCGATTCAAAACTTGATCTTATGTTGAATTTATATTTAAAACACCGTTCTTATTTAGAGTAATATTTGGCTCTATTTTTATAAGTACGTATTCTAATTAATTCCGATCGGATAAAAAATACGTTGTGCAACACGTAGGAAAAGCCTCGTCCAGCAATTACCACCATCGTCCAGGAATGTGTTGCTTTTCCTACTAGTTACACAATATACTATTTTGAGATCACTGTACCAGCAAGTAATAAGCAACAAAACTATAAATACATAGTAAAGTTATTTATTTTTTGTTGCCCAATCGTTTTGGGAGACGCCGCTGGTAATCTGGGTCGCCATACGCAAGAACCATTCCGGTCAAATGTCAATATGTATTTTGCTCCTTCCTGCCTATTCTTTAGTCATTGGCTGAACCACTTCATTGCATTGGCCGAAACATGGTCTAAATACTGAAGGTGTCCAGAATTAGTCGAAAACTTGCCTAAATCTCTGAAGATAATCAGTATTGGCTAAAACTTGGTCTATATTTCTGAATATATCTAGAATTGGCAAAACATGGTTTATTTCTCTGAAGATGATTAGTATCGGCCAAAACGTGGTCTAGATCGCTGAAGATGTCTTACATTAGCCAAAATTAGTTAAAACATCTTGAAGATGTCTTATATTAGCCGAAACTTTGTCTAAATCCTGAAGAAGTCCAGAATTAGTTGCAAACATGTCAAAAATCCTGGAGATGATCAGTATTGTCCACAACTTGTTCTAATTCCCCGAAGATGTCTTATATTAGTCAAAATCAGTGGCAGAAAATTGACAGATGACAGAATTTATAAAATAAAGTAGCTCACGTTGCTGAAAAATTACATATGTCATGTGTCAAAATTGACAGATGACAGGTGACCAGTCCTAAAAATGGTCCACGTCGAGGAAAATGGCTCCAAATAAAGTTATCCACATCGACACATTACTAGAATTAGATTGATTTATAGATGTCCTGCACAAGTGACTACATACCTAGTAATTATCTATTTTAAAAACAATTTTCCAATAATTTGACTAATAATATTGGGAAAATTAATAAGATGGCAATAATTGTAACTCGTAATGTCCGTAGTGCTCGAATTATCACGGGAAATATTCTTCGCGAAGCGACTCTTCATACAAAATCGCACGTAAAAAAATATTTACGGTGATTAATTCAAGACGAGGGAGATTGGGTAAAAATATTTCGCACCCAAAATAATTATGAAAAAATCTTTAAAAGTTTAATATCAAGCCAAACAACCTCTAAAGTAATGAAAAATCAAAGTCGGTCATGAATGACAGTTTACTATGACATATACCTTAATTCAGTTGTGTCCAGTTAATTTAAGTTATTTCGTGTGAAAGTCCAAAATGTTACGGTTCGGAGAAGAAAAAGAGAAGAGGTGAAAAAGAGGAAACTCAATTAAAAGTGATCGTTTCTAATTCCCAACCTCAACTGGAAGCATTCACAATCAAAAGGGTAATACGAAAATAATCATATAGGTAAAAATACTATACCTTTGTAGTTCACACGGACAAAAAAATAATTATTCAATATGACAATTATTGTAGAGAATATCCCTATATTTTGCGCCTAAAATGGCACTAGGCGTCAATCTGCAGTACTTATTTCTATACAATTGTAACTAGATCGCGTAGCAAAATCTACCCAATTTTGTGTGAAAAATTCTTAATCACTATATTATAAAAACTAAATTTGTGTAGTAATTATAAAAACTAAATTTGTGTGGTAAAACGCATCATATGAATTAATGTTCTATTTTTGTTGCACTTATTCTGTCTATAAATAGTTTATATTGCTATTCTCGTGGTTTCAGTTAGCAGATAATTGTAGCAGAAAATGCAACCCCTAAATATTATTGAGCTATATATTATAGTACTTACTCTTTAAATAATATATAGATACATGCAACAAAATTGATATAGTATACTATTCGCTATGTGCGTTACACGACGCCACATCTGGTGGTACAAATGTGGCGAATTTCTTAGATACGTAACACGTCAAGTACATGGGAAAC
>MU193222.1:11206-24827 GCA_016904865.1 Pissodes strobi | reverse complement strand
TTCTTAAAATAAATATTATAATCCTGGGGTACATCACTTTCGAACTTTTGTACAAGGTGATCGCGTAAAATATTACATCTCTTAAACTTTTTTACTTTTCGCACTAGAGATATTAAAAATAAAAAATGAAAGGATTTATGTAAACTATTTGCAACATATTCCTGAATACTGGGTGTTACAGAAACAAGTGACAGGTCATAGTCTCATATTTTGAAATTGAACACCTTGTATATTTATTAATGTCTTAAAAAATTCTGCCTTGTCTTGAACATAATTTATATACAAAAATATGTGCCCAGATTGAACCGCTTTCCATCTATTAACGATACTATAGGATATGCCTATAAATCCGGAAATATATTATCTATTTAATGTTCCTACATAATACTATTGAATTTTCAAACGTTTATAAGTAGAAAAAGACTGAATTTAGATGCAGAAGGTATTTTATGTACATTATGTTCAGAATTGAAGGCAGAATCTAAAAATGTATTAACATACAGGGTGTATAATTAAGAGTAATTATATTAAGTGGAAACTTAACGCAGATGAAGAGTGTAGGGTAACAACTTTGTAGTGCTAAATGTTTATAATCGGTATACATGAATTCTTGGTACGGCTGCTCCGAGGGCTTCTCACTACTTTTTAACCCACGAATAAATATGATCTCCCCTTGGATCTCCCTATTATAGGGTATAATACCTATACGTAGAACAAGAAATCGAACAATCTGAAACCGGTAGCAATAATGGGCATTGGCACAAAAATGAGAAACACCTATAAATATACAAGGCTAATTTTCATTAACATATTTTTTTGGATATCTCACCATTTTCCAATGGCGGTCTTATGAGGGTAACATTGGATTAAACTGAACTAAAAAAATGTTTTCTGCCGAGTCTTTGACACATTGAACAATAATATTTTCTACACTAATTTAATCAAGGGTGCAGCTCCCTTATATCGTATAATCGACTCTCGTTAATGTTATCTGCTATCTGGTACCCTTCCAAATATACAAAAAAATTATGTTAAAAAATAAACTAAAATTGCCGTGTCTCACAGTTTTTCAAAATAGTAAATATTTTTGAAACGAAAAAAATGTATTTCAATTTTGAGGTGGTTTTTTGAGCCCTTTGGAATTTGAGTTTTGAACGATCTCTTCCTACACCCTCAAGTACACCGAAAACTATGCTAAAATTCAACTAATTTTTTCCTGAAAATTTCAAAAAATAATATGGAATAAACCTGGGCAAAACTTTTTTTCTATCTTTAAAAATAAAGCCTTCAGGAGACATGTAAATATAATCAAAGACCCTGTACAGAGTTGCTCGAATTCGAGTTTATGTATGGGGATCTCGAAAATCGTAAGAAATATCGTATCAGTCAAATTAGGGCAAAATTGCGCATTTAGGTGCCTAACAATGCCGTTTAAAAAGTTTTAAAATTCTGAGTATTTTTGCAAATAACCGGAAAAAATCGAAATTTTGAAAAATCATTTAATTTTTTTCTTGGCTTATTTAACAACGGATTTCGATTGAATTGCATTTTTGCATTGTCACTTTTTCCGCTCTATAATGGTGGTATTGATTTTGGAATCTGACGTTTCATCAATTTTCTTTTAGTGAATTCAAACTCTATTTTTTTTATCGTTTTGCAGATGACATTGGCGTGATTAATATAATTAGGTATTTTTTTTATTCATTTTTTTTATTAATTTTTTAATCGCCAAGGCAAAATGCCTTGGCGTAATTTTGAATAGTTTGGGTTAATTAAATTTAATTAAAGTTCGTATTTAAAGAAATGGTGGTCCATTAAAGACGAAACGTCGGATTCCAAACCCCTCATCAACTTTTTTTTACTAAAAGAGAGTTTTATCCACAATACGGAAAACAATTTTTGCAAAATTTCGGTTTTCTTTCGGATATTTCCGGAAATACTCGGAAGTTTTAATCTTTCTAAACGGCGCGGCGTATTGTTAGGCACCTAAAGTCGCAATTTTGCCTTAATTTGACCGGATACCGCCATCGGATAGAGCTGAAAAAGTGGCAATGCAAAAGTCCAATTCAATTTGAAATTCGTTTTTAGACAGGGTCAGGGAGAAAATAAAACAATTTTTCAATATTTCGGTTTTTTCCGAATATCTCCGGAAATACTCTGAATTTTAAAACTTTCTGAACGGCATATTGTTAGGCACTTAAATGTGCAATCGTCAAAATAGTCATATATGTCACTTGGCAACTTCTTCATGGTATTTATTATTAGTATATTGCACACATAATATTTTATATTTTTGTTAAAAATATTTGTTGTTTTATGAAAAGTTCTACACAACTTTTCGGGTCCAGTTAACAACAGCGCTATCAAAAATTACAATTATTCTAAAAAATAACAATAAATTAGCTATTCTAAGTATATTTTATGTTTTCTAATGGAAAATATGTTACATTTTTGTTAAAAATATTTGTTGTTTTATGAAAATTTTTAAATAACTTTCCGGGTTCATTTAACAATAGCGGTATCAAAAATTACAATTCCTCTAAAAAATAACAAGTCTATTCTATATTAGTTTTCTAATAAAAAAAATGAGGACAAATAATTTTTTGTGTGATTTTTTAAACCTGATACATACTTATTTCTATCGAGCGTACAGGATTTTTTTGATCTTTTTTTTTAATTTAATTTTTTTTTCAAATTTCTTATTTTGCTTGAGCCTAATTTTAAATAGTTCGTTACTTTTAAAATTTTTACATTGTGTAAAAATATTTTATTTGGTTTTTTGTGTTGTTGTTGGAGCCTCTATTTTTGATAAAAATAAAAAATAGTAAAACTAAATAAACAGGTTCGTTTATTTTTACCCCAAAGCAAAGTAAATAATTAAAAAGAAATTAAAATTTAAGCTTAAAAAAAATAAAAATACGTAATCATATTAACAAAGCCCTTATTATCAGAAAAACGAGAAAAAAAATTAAAGTTTGTATTTAGAAAAAGAAAGTTGATGATGACGTCTTGAACACGAAACGTTGGATTCCTAATTGGATAACGCCATCGGATAGAGCGGAAAAAGTGCAAATCAATTTGAAATTCGTTTTTAGATAGGCTCAGGGAAAATATAAAACGATTTTTCAATATTTCGTTTTTTTCCGGATATCTCCGGAAATACTCGGAATTTTAAAACTTTCTGAACACCATATTGTTAGGCACTTAAATGCGCAATCGCCAAAATAGTCATATATGCCATTTGGCAGCTTCTTCATGGTATTTATTATTAAGTAGTAAGTATATTGCACACATATTTTATATTTTTGTTAAAAATATTTGCTGTTTTATGAAAAATTCTAAATAATTTTTCAGGTCCAGTTAACAATAGCGCTATCAAAAATTACAATTCTTCTAAAAAATAATAAGAAATTAGGCATTCTATATTAGTTTTCTAATGGAAATAATGCGGAAAAATCATTTTTTGTGTGACTTTTTAAACCTGAAACATATTTGTATCGAGCGTACAGGACTTTTTTTTATGGTTTTTTAATTTTTATTTTTTTCAAATTTCTTATTTTCCTTTAGCGAAATTTTAAATACTTAGTTCGTTATTTTAAAAATTTTTATACTGTGCAAAAATACTTTAATTTGTTTTTTGTGTTAAGTTGAGAATTGGAGCCTTATTTTTGATAAAAATAAAAAATAGTAAAATTAAATAAACATGTTCGTTTATTTTTATCCTCGTTTTTACCCCAAAGCAAAATAAAAAATTAAAAAGGAATAATTAAAATAAAAAAAAAACTAAAAACACGTTATCATATTAATAACGCCCTTATCATCTGAAAGACGAAAGAAAAATTAAAGTTTGTATTTAGAAAAAGAGAGCTGATGACCTCCTGAACACGAAACGTCGGCGTCGGATTACTAACTGGATACCGCCATCGGATAGAGCAGAAAAAGCGGCAATGCAAAAGTGCAATTCATTTTGACACTCGTTTTTAAATAGGCAAAAATAAAACCATTTTTCAATATTTCGGTTTTTCCGCATATCTCCGGAAATACTCGGAATTTTAAAACTTTGTTAGGCACCCGAATGCGCAATTCTGCCATAATCTCTTCAAGTTTTCGAAATCCACATACATATACTCGAATTCGAGCCACCCTGTACATAGCAAAATATTTTTATGATCATTCCATAAACTTTTTAATATTAACACGAAATTTTTATTGTTTGTCCACCATTAGCGCCGAACGGGATTATTATTGAAATAATTTTTTTTAAAAGGTAAAGATATTAGATATGAATGGAGCCTACTTTACCTGCACTAGCAAAATAACAAAATTTAATATATTTTATGGACGTGCCTAAACTCTCATTAACATAATACATAAGTAGGTAGAAGTTTTATAAAAAATATACACTGATATACCTATAGTAAGTACCTACATAGGTACTGTTGACACTATCTCCATTCAGACTGTATCATAATACACAACAATAAACGTCTTATAAAAATACCAATAAAATTACGAGGCACTTTAACAATAATATCCAACAAGAACCGAGGCAAGAACAATCTTTAAATTTTACGATAAACAAACTCTAGCCTCTTCTTTTTCGTAGCAAACAAGTTGATGACTTTGTGATTAAAATCATCAATGTCATTAACGAAACCTTTTTCAACAGACAACAATGCTAACGCATTTAGATTATTAGTTTGCGCCGTATTCCTTAAAAAAGTTTTAATTTGTTTAAGCACTGGAAAGCACCGTTCGGTTTCGGTCGTTTCTATTGGCATTGTGCATAATACGCTTAAAAGTTTGACAAGTTCTTGGAAGGTAGTCTCCAAATCAACGTCCGAAACTAATGTCAACAAAGGAACAAGCCCTGAAATAACCCTCAATTCCGGCCGTTCGTAAACTACCTGAAGTTCGCTCACTAATTTTTGCTTGTCTATAAAAGAAAATTCCTTCACTGTATCATCTAGGTATTTAGTGGGAAACGACATTCTGTACTCCCTAAAACTGCTTACCTTAAACAAGTTTGTTGCATTAAGGTAACCTATAGCATTAAACCTTATACTAACGTGTCGAATAATAGCATTGCAAATTTCTAACGCTTCGTCCCTTCGTTTTTCGTGGTTGAGAACTCGAGGCTTCTTGGTAACCTGTTCGTCGTCATCATCGTCAAAATCCATGGAGCAGTTAATTTCGTTTTCAATTTCGCTAATAAGTACGTCCATCTGTTGTTGTATTGTAAGCACAGAAGTTTCAAATTTCTTCAATTCTTCAAGCTTTTTTATCGAATCTACCCCTTCCTTCTGCAGGAGGTTAAAGACGGAGACAACATGGGGAATAATTTTATTAAAAATCCCTAACCAAAATATGAAATGTTTATCTTGTAATCTAAATTTATATCCTCCGGCTTGATTTACGGTGGCATCGTTAGCAGACTTCTCCAAGAAATCCATCACCATGACTAAATCTCTTCTATGCTCGTAAATTGTCTTTACTCCCAATCCGGATACATCAAAATCCCACTCTGGCGTATTCGCTTTCGAAAAGCGTCTTTGAACAACTTCATTCAATATATTGATCACTTGTGGAGAGTTTGATATGAAGGAACAGATACTACAAAGACTAGAGACAAAAATTCTGGCTTGTCTGTTGAGGGAAGCAGCACTGGATATTATCAAATTAACCGAATGCCCATAGTAGTGAACGTAATTGGCAGAAGGATATTTGTCTTTGATCCTCGTCTGAATAATAGCCAACGAACCACTTACAATTGATGGGCCATCATAGCTTATAGCAACCAGTTTTTCAGGCGTCTGGCCAACTAAAGGTTCGATTTCTTTAAGAATGCACTGGGATATTGTTTCGGCATCGTACGCTTCTGGAAATAGGATATTCCAAAATCGTTCTACAGGCTTTCCATTTATCAAATATCGTAAAATTACTATCAATTGGCTCTTGCAACTCATATCATTTGTTTCGTCTACTATAATGCCTAGGTAATTGGTATTCTTAATTTGTTTTATTATCTCTTCTCGGCAAACGCCAAATATACATTCGATTAATTCGTTCAGTACGTTTTGCGATAGGCCTTTAAAAAATGGAAATTTTTCAATGTTTTCTTTGTTATCCTTCTCCAGCTCTTCGCTGAAATTAATTAATTCTTTAAACACAGTAGAGTTTTGAGACGCATCTGTCCTGTCTTGACCGCGGAGTGCCAAATCGAAAGCACTGCAGAACCGAATGCCGTTTATAACTTTGTCCAATTCATGTCGGTTTTTTCGAACTTGGTCGTTTTGTTTCAACAGATCCGCGCGTAGAGTGGAATTCAACAACATTTTTATATCAACTTTACCAAGCATGTTCAAACTGAACGTGTTATGCATGTGACGAGCACTTCTCTCGTGCGATTTGATTTTTTCCCAAACATGGATCAAATCGTCGACACCTTTTTCAGCCCAATGTTCATCGCCGCCGTATAAAACACACGGAAAACAGTACATTTTGTTGGTCACTTCACAACCACAAATCCAATTGTTTTTAGAGTATAAGGCCCTGTTAAATTTACGGGAACGCGCCGATTTATCACTTTGGGACTTCGTTATGGTAAGATCCGGTAAGTCTCTTCCCAACGATTTAATCCTTAGTTGATCCTCTACACAAAACTGTGTGAACTTGTTCTTTAATAAAAAACTCACTTTATTCATGTCGACTAAATTATGTTATAAAAGTATAGGGAACGAAAAACCAAGGACAAAGCAATTAAACATTCACGACGATATCGACCGGTCGGGCCTGGCGCAACGTTCACGCGAACAACAACAGACACTAAAAGAATGTCTATTCATCGGCTCTCGAACGATAACCGACGCGGAGCGAGATCGTGGCACAACCCGGGCGTTGCCGCCTGCTTGCCAAGTTGGGAGGATTTTCTTTGACAACCTATGAAATGAAATGAAATGAAATATTTATTATTATTCTTAGCCTTTAAGGCTACTTCCTAAAATTAATAATCATGCATTACATTGGATCAAGAAATAAACAGTAGGTAATTCTAAATTTTTTAAATAAATAGTGATGTAAAAGATTACACTATAACACTCATAAATAGGTACACTTTTATATTACGAACTCTTGTGGTTCGTTTTTGGTTAATGAAAATATCGTCCAGTTTACCGGGCGTTTCACTATAAATGTACTTCCTCAGTGCTATAGAGACGGTGAATCGAAGCGGCAGCGCCTAGAAAATCATTCCGTGAAACTAACGGGTTTGTGTTTAGATTCCTTTCCTTCCCGGTGAGTTTATTTATATAAATCCTTAACAGATTCAAGTGTTAATTGAGTTTAACCGAGGGGGTAACCATTTCCAAAAATAGTGTACACCAAAATTATTATTTACAAAAAATTCCACAAAATTACAAACAATTCCAAAAAATTACAAAAATTCCAGAAAATTATAAAAAATTCCAGGAAATTACAAAAAAATCTAGAAAATTACAAAAAATTACAAAAATTACAAAAAATTACCACAATTACAAAAAATTATTTAAAATTTCAAATCAATTTTTCTCGCAAAAGGGAATGATTTTACATCTTATTTACCATTTTGTAGAGAATAATTTTCTTCACAAGCTTCTTTCTTGTTGTGACAAATTTCTGAATAAAAGTTGGTGTAGTGCTTAGGGGTTCGCGAGACCGAGACCGAGACCTGGCAAGTCTCGGTCTTGGTCTCGAAGAAAAAATTTAGTCTCGGTCTCGGTCTCGGGTCTCGAAGGTCGAGACCGAGACCGAGACTACCTTGGTCTCGGTCTCGGTCTCGGTCTTGTCTCGGTTTGGTCTCGGTCTCGGTTTGAGCAAATAAAAATAATTAAACCATTTACTGTTTTATTTCGTTACTAACACAAACGTTACTTCGGAATGTTAAGTTAAATGAAACATCTAATAAGTGTCTTTTGTGTATCAGTTCTTGGTGTAGATGTGATATTAGGGATAAACTTCTTAAATAATTTTACATTTTTTGTTTGCAACAGTTGTTTGGATAATAATAGTTAACTTAAATAGGTATCTAATAACATTTTAATATATTTCATGTTAGTTTCTAAATTGTTGCTTTGATATAAAAATACTTACCTCTAATGTAGGTAGGTATACAAGTGATAGGGATTTTTAAGTATGTACAGGGTGTCCCAAATTCGAGCCTCATCATTGGGATCTCGGGAACTAGAAGAGATACGAGGTCGGTTAAATGGAGGCAAAGTTGCGCGATTTGATGTTGATCAAAATGCCACTTTACAAGTTTAAAAATTCCTAACACTTCTGAAGATTTTTGAAAAAAAAAACGAATATTCGCGATTTCATTTTTATTTTTTTATGACTTTATTTGAATAGATATAGCAAAATAAATTTTACATTCTCATTGTTACTTTTTCTTTTCTACAAGATGGTGTTATCAGATTTTCAAACCGACGTTTCGTCTTTGAGCTGCCATCATCAACTCTGTTTTTTTAAATACGGCCCTGGATTTTTTATTACGGACTTTAAGAGCTTCTAAGGTCCCAGAATCAATGATGTATCGCACTTATTCGAAAAATTGATATTAATGGCATTTTTCATAAGAACTCATGTGTTAGAGAGATACAGAAAACAGATTTTTGGTAAGATCTTACCAGGAAATCATTACAATGATTTTTTCGAAGAGTATGCGATACAACAATGAGAATGTGATTTATTATTTGTTCCAAATCTAATCCCACACAACTAATTACGTGGGTAAATTGCTAAAAATTTGGCCAGATCCTATGGTTTGAGGGTTGACACTTTAATAATAATTATATTATTTATTAACTACTTCTTACTTTAGTTTTTAAGCTTTCTTTATGCAAAGCATTAATGCGTAAAAAAAGGTTTTTGTTTTTAATCCTATTAAAATTCTATTTTCTGTCCCTCTCTAACACATGAGGTTCTTATGGAAAATGTCACCAATATGAATTTTTCGAATAAGTGCGATACATCATTGCTTTTGGGACCGTAGATGCTCTTAAAATCCGTAATAAAAAATCCAGGACAGTATTTAAAAAAACAAAGGTGATGATGGCAGCTCAAAGACGAAACGTCGGCTTAAAAATCTGATAACACCATCTAGAAGAACAGAAAAAGTAGCAATGAAAATGTGAAATTTATTTTGCTATATCTATTCAAATAGAGTCATAAAAAAATAAAAATGAAATCGCGAACATTCGGTTTTTTCCAAAACTCTTCGGAAGTATTCGGAATTTTTAAACTTGTAAGGTGGCATTTTGATCAGCATCAAATTGCGCAACTTTACTTCCATTTAACCAACCTCGTATCTCTTCTAGTTTCCGAGATTCCAATGATGAGGTTCGAATTTGGGACACCCTGTACACAAAAAACTAGGTACTGATTTATGTCAATTTTATTGTCAAAGTCAACGCTTTTTCTTCTTATTTTTTACATTTCTTATCAGTTGTAGCGTAGCCATACAAAGTGATGTCATTTTCAAACATTCTGTATTTTATGGATACATTTATTTTGAAAACTCTTAAAATTTAACGGTATACAGGGTGTCAAATTAGTGGACGAAACATCAACCATGTATTTATCGGTCAAAAATAACTAAAATTTTTCTTATAAATATATATCGGGAAGGGAGCTAGAGCCTCTTAAAAATGGGCCCCTGAATATGGTTTTCTTTAATTATTTCCGAAACGGTGTAAAATAGAGTTTTAAAATTTTGGGATTCTACTAACTTTAATATTCTGAATTTAAAAATGGAATTAAAAATTAATCAGGTGCGAACATTTTAGGGGGTGAATCTAAAAATTAACTTTTTTTTGGGCTAACTTTTTATATATTTTTTCTTCAAATTTTGAAAATTTTAATTTTTTTTTCGCAAAAAAATGCCTCTTAGTTTGCTTCGCTAGGACGGGACGCAGCGTTTTTGAGAAAATCGGATTTTTAAGTATACTGACTGCCAAAAACGGGTGTAAAATGAAGGTTATAATTTTTGATATTCCCCAAAAATTCCTTTTGACGTTACAAAACTTCATATTATTATAAAATAGTAGAAACACTTGTTCCAGAAAAAAGATATGACAGATTTTCAAAATTTGAAAAACTATAGCATTCAATTTGCACCCGTTTTTGGCAGTCGGAATACATTTATATTCCGTTTTTCTCAAAACCCATGCGTCCTAATGATACGAAATAAGGGGCGCTTTTTTACCAAAAAAAAAAAAATAAAAAATTCAAAATTTGTAAAGAAAATAAGAAAATAGCCCACAAAAAAGTTGACGTTAATTTTTTATATTCACTCCCAAAATGTTAGGCATTGTTCTTATTCCATTTCCGAATTCTAAATATTAAACTTAGTGTACTTAGGGGAATTCCAAAATTTTAAAACTCTATTTTACACAATTTTGGAAATAATTAGAAAAAAAAACATCTTTAGGGGCCCACCTTTAAGAGGCCCGTAGGGGGCGTTTCCTGATATATGTTTATGGGCTAATGCTTCGTCCACTAATTTTGTGACACTCTGTATAGGTATACGGTATATACTGTATAAGTGGATATGGTCAATGGTGGCCATCTTTTAATATACTAATCTGACACGGTTGTACCAGAAGCAGATATCCAGTTGTTTTAATGGATACGCGATGTTTTATTACCTTGTAGATATTACGAAAAATGTGAAAACTCATAGCTGTTTATTGCTTGGAAATGGCTCAAAATAAGTTATCTACATAATTACATATTATGTACATAACAGTATAGTATAATCTTTCTTCTAGAATCATAAAAAGAAACAGCCCAATTTAAAATAAACAAGCGTTATACCCGGATTTGCATGATTTTTCAATTTTTTGCTTGATTGGACCCCGTTGGCATAAATTGCCAATAACATACATAAAAATTCGATTTTTTTCAGAAAAATAAGTTTTGAAAATTTAACAAATAAAAATATTTTTCGAGACCGAGAGTCTCGGTACCTTGGTCTCGGTCTTGGTCTCGGTCTCGATAGGTAAGTCTCGGTCTCGGTCTCGATTCTAATTTCCAGGTCTCGGTCTCGGTCTCGGTCTCGTCTTCGAGACCGAGACCGAGACAAGACCGAGACCGAGACCAGTCTCGCGAACCCCTAGTAGTGCATCGGTCTCGCCGAGACGAGACGAGACTATTAAGTATCGGTCTCGGTCTCGCAAAGTCTCGAGTCTTCCAGTCTCGTCTCGGTCTCGCCGAGCCTAGACATTTTGTGGTCTCGGTCTTGGTCTCGGTCTCGCCGAGAGTCTCGTGCACTTCAAAAAAAATTTTCGTATTTTTTTAAAACCTACCCCGAGACCTACCTATGAATCGGTATTATAAATTTCACCTATTTTGGGATATTATCACGTTAATGAATAATAAATAGATTTTTTGGGTTTTTTTTCAGATATATAATTTTAATAACCTCACAGTGTCGATTTTTTTAAGCAAAATTAATTTAAACAACAAAGCCACAAAAAATCTTTATTGGTAGGGAGGTTGGCAAGTAAAAAGGTATCAGAGAGTAGAGTAGTCACTGTAGTCAGAATAGTCTACTCTATATAATATTTTATATTTTCGAAAGTAAACCTAAGAACCCTTTCACGAGGCACATTCCTGAGCAAAAATATAAATGATTGTAAATAAACCTAGCAGAGTGCAGAAAGATTACTGGCTGCAAGTGAAGGATTCTGTTTGAAAGGATTGGGTTTTGCTTAAAAACATACCTACCTATGTAAGTAAACTACATATTTTAAAAAAAGAAAATGCATAGTAACGCTCCTCTGGCTATAGTCTATAGTTTTTAGGTAAATCCCGGCGGGTGGGTGAATTTGAAATTATTATAAACTATATAAGACCTGTTTTGAATGTTTTTTTCAGTTACTCATAAATATAGGTCGGCAACTAGTAAACTGTACTTTATACACCTACATACTTTCCTACATTTCTTTGATTTTCGTGTACTTAAATATTTTTTATGCGTTACCTATAATTTAAAAAAACAAACCATTATTTTCGTACTATCCTACTTATAAATTATTTTTTATTTCAACACTCGAGACACTAGACTATCGAGAGCGAGACTGACGTGACGAGACTCTCAGTCTCGGTCTCGGTCTCGAGTTATAATTCCTAGTCTCGTCTCGGTATCGGTCTGAAATTTCGAGACGAGACGAGACGAGACCCAGACTAGTCTCGTCGAGACTGAAGCACTAGTTGGTAGGTATGCCACAAATATTTTTTTTTCGGTTACTTGATAATGGAAGATTTAAATTTTGCATA
Source organism: Pissodes strobi (assembly GCA_016904865.1). Taxonomy (NCBI): domain Eukaryota; kingdom Metazoa; phylum Arthropoda; class Insecta; order Coleoptera; family Curculionidae; genus Pissodes; species Pissodes strobi. The sequence continues at coordinate 12,512 of MU193222.1, read as the reverse complement.
TCCATACAGTTATATAAAAATGTATGTATGAATACATTTCCACCGATTAAGTACATCTTGATTTGCAAATCTATTGTCAATTCCAAACAATCCCAAACAGAAAGGCGGGGTTTTATCCACTAGACATTAGGCCATCATTACATATGCATTATCTGCCCTATTCTCTGATTGAAAGTAGCTTTGCATTTTTTGCAGCAGAAGTTGCTAAATAATAATTTTCCTTTGGAATGCCATTTTGTAGGGGTATTACAAAACCAACAACTTTGTTTGTCTTGGGTTCGTATTCCACTTTTGAAGTACTTTTGGTCCCATCTTCGCTTCTCCAGACTACTTTTGGAAGATCACGGCTATCTAGAAATGTTGCCAACTCATTTATTCTTAGTAAACCTTCTTCTACAATTTCATCTCCCAATGATCTTCTTAAAGTTGTAATTGATGATATTGAGTTCTGAAAATTGGCGTAAACTGTTTCATACAGAAGTTTTCCGCTCACCAAAAACAAATAGGTACAGAGTTTTTTCAATTTTTCGTCATACCGATTACCGACTTTTTTTTAGAATTTTTAATTCGTCAAATTTACTTGGCTCAGTAACATTTGTTTTAAATGTTCGTTTTCTTTTATAAGGTTTGTTATCTTGTCGACAAGTTCACAGTAATTGGTTATTATATCTTGATACCCCTCTGAAAGTCTTTCTCGACTTCTCCTGGATCTTGATCTACGAGAATATTTCTCCAGTTTCCACTTTTCCGGCTCTTCAACCTGGACCGCTATTCTGGTAAAACGTTACGTTTTCGAGGGCGCTAAGCGAATCGCACAGCGTGCGCCTCGCATGGCAGCCGCGCTAACCGACCGGTTTTCGTATTCTCGTTGCCGTGCGTGAGCTCTTCGAGTAGACTTTGTTGAATTCGCTAAGCCCAACTTTGCAATCCAAAATTTTCAGTATTCCCAACATAAAAATTAGTGAAATTACTAAAATTTGACAAGTAGACGTCACCGTAAGACGTGATATTGGTTTTATTTGTGTTGTGCTGTAGTTGGTTTTGTTGAAGAAAAAAACCATTTCTCTACAGCAAAAACAATGATTATCGAGTTTATGAAACAAAATTGAGTTACGCAGAAGCAGAGCAACCAATTTACCAACGCCGATATTTCAAGATTATGGCAAACATTACCCGTAACTCTAAATTCCATTCCAGGGGCTACAAAAACTTGGAAGGAATGAAGAAAGATAGACCGGTTTTTCACTGATGCAAGTTGTCACTGAAACTCAAGAAAGTCACATGAATTTTGCTGTATCGCAGCGAG
>MU193222.1:0-11196 GCA_016904865.1 Pissodes strobi | reverse complement strand
CTTATACTTCTAGCTGCTTACATTACACAACTTTAAATAATGAGCCTTTACATTCCTATTAATTCTGCATTAATATAGAATAAACTATTCCCACCTATTCGTTGACTCTATTGCTTAAGGCATCTTGTCTTCTCCTTAACGGAAGGAATGGTTGAAGCATTTCTTCTAAATTTAAGACATCTTGGTTACGAAGCCTTTACATCTTTACAAAATATTTGTCAGAAAATTCAAAGGGATCATCGGGTAGAAACCGCTGCCTCCCGATATTATTCTCAATGTTATCTACGGAATATATGGTACCGCCATTGTAAATTTAAAACAGAAAATATGTACTAATTTTTTTTTATGCCACACAGAAAGTTAGGGCACACACTTAACACGAACGGCAAATGGCAAAACGGCTGCCAAATGGTTGACGTTTTCATGACGCTTGCCGTGCGCTTTCCGCGCCTTGGAAACGCTCGGCGTAAAACACACCTGAATACCAATTTTGCTGATTTGGTCACGTGCTCTGCGACTTTGATGTCATCAAACGCTCAGCGTGCACGAAACGCTAAGCGAATTTAGTTACCAGAATAGCGGTCCTGATCCTTCACAGGGCTGTTCGACGCCGTGCTATTCTGAACATTCTGAGGAAAATCCAGATTAGTATTTCAGTTTTTGGTATTTTCAGATTCAGATCGAGAATTCATAGTTATTTCCTCGGTCCTAGGTTATTTCAGGAGAAAGTGAATTTTGCTCGGGTTGGATATGGTCGTTTTTTAGTTGCAGATGCGGTTCCAGATGTTCCAGGAATGGACACATTAGAATAAGGAGTCGAATGCATATTATTTTGAGTACAAAAAGACTTGATTGATTTTTGGGAAAACTTCTGTTTTGATTGAGATCCTAAATTTAAATCGTCTTTGGACTTTAGGTGCTTCTGCATGGATATGCGTATAGAAATTTGAGACAATCCAGAAAAATTTCTTAGATTTTTTTTATCTGTTTTATCTGCAATTAAATTTATATGGCATCAGTTTATCAGTACACATTAGCAAAGCACAAACAATAATTATGAAATTAAATGATAAGACATTTCTAGATTTTTCAATGATGCAACAATAATTATTATTGTTCTTATTGAAAGTATCCAGCTGTTAGTGTTAGTACTAACAGGAAATTGGTAATTTCAGCCTTACAGGGTTAACTACACTTCGCAAAATATTTATAGCAACATCAAAAATTTATATCAATTATAGCAACAAGTAATAATCTAGGGGTTTTCTTGAATTGCCAGGATCAGTCATCAGATTAAACCAATGAGCATCGCAAAACTGTCAAAAAATTACAAGTTGTGTTCCTTTTAAATGGAATATTATATTTTCATGACAAAGGTCGCAGGGAGACGATTTCATGGGTCTATTTGGAATATCAATTCCGCAATTTACAGAAATATTGTTCACACGAGGGTCTAATGCTCCTTGTCGCACCCATTAGCCTTATGAACAATATTTCTGTAAAATTATTAGCCAATCGGATTGCTTCCGTGATGATTGACATATCTTGTAAAATAATTTGTTTTAACTAGAAAGAACTAACCAAAACTAACCAATTACTAAACATTTCAATAAATTACACAAAAAATTTAAAGGAAATTACCATAATTACAAAAATTACAAAAAATTTCAAATAATTACAAAAATTACAAAAAATTACGAGCAATTACAACCGATTGTACACCATCTTTACAGAGTGCTTAGCCCCTCGAGTCTAACTAATATTTGGGGGGATGGATGATCCTCCTCATGGCCCAGGAGGGGGTAATATTTCGTCATATGTTACAGTGGATAAAGGTAATCCATCGAAAAAAATTAAAAAAAAACGAGGTTAAAAACCACAAAAAAGAAATTCCACAAACGGGTCAAACGACAAAACAGCAAGTCAACACTGACAAAAACAACTGGAATACATTTATTCACTCAGAACATACGGAAAATGATTTGTCGCAAGAACAAAATAATCAAAAGAGGGAAAAAATTATTAGATTTTATAAATAGAATGATATGGGGCCTTTTATGGTATATTTAGAGTCTACAGAGAAATCTGGAAATAATGTAGGTAAATTTAATCAGTTCAAATTGGCTAAGGAGGTTTTTGATTTAAGGCTAAAAGATATTAAAAAAATAGACAAAAAGGGGATCAACAGAATTGGGATAACCTTTTTTAACTTTATGGCAGCTAATAACTTTGTGCAAAATAAGCAATTGCCGGATAAAGGGTATAATATTGTAATACCTTACAACCTAGTGACCAGTGGCGTAGCTACCGGGTGGGCCAGGGGGGGGCAAGGCCCATCGGCGCCAAGAGAAATTAGGCGCCACTCCGAATTTATAAATATGCTAATGCTAACAATGCTCATGAGTCTAACTGAGTTTTTAAATTAATTAAATTATAATACAATCAAAGGACAAAATATGTATTAAACTTTTTACCCAACCAATACATTTTGTGTCAGGTATTTATTATTTATTCTACGTGGAATAAAAAGATATATCCCGGCGCGGCGGCATTTGGTACATGCAAATTTGTAAAAACGCTGCGTAAGGCGGCATGCGACTTCCAAAGACAAAAATTCTGAAAATTTCGGTTGTGAAAAAGTACAGTCGGACTAGCCGCTGATGCAGTTCGACGGCTGAGGGGCAGAGGAGAAAAACCCTACAAAAACACGTGGCGGCGAAGGCATTCAGTAGCAGTAGTTTTATTTTTAACTGTTTTGATAGGGGCTGAGTGAAATCAAATTTTTTATCGCATTCTTTTCAAAACTTATTACCCGTGCTGTTGACTATTTTAGAGTTTCGTATTTAGGCAGTACCATTAGCCAGACAAGTCTTAATAGCCTAGCAATACTAGGCATAGAAAATGAATTTGTCCGAAAAATTCATTTTGATCAAATAATCGATCAATTTACGTCGATTCAAAACCGAAGAAAGACTCCAATGTTTAATTAATTAATTAATTGATTAAGGTTACAGATTTTTAGTTTATGTTTATATTTAAATATGTCTGTACATGTTGATTGGTTGCCGTTTTTATATATTTTATATTCATGTTCCTGTAAATAAAAAAAAGCGTGTGCACTATGTGCGCATATCAGAAATGAAACTTCTTAAACTTAAACGCCTACTGAGTACTGGCGCGTGTTCATTATATGATAAAATAAGCTGTGTATTGTAAACTAGGTGTATGTATCATTGTAATTACCATTAATAAATGTTGTTGCTTGCTTGCTTGCTTTCAGTAGTACCAAGATATGTCGGTGACATAAAAAGTCCAAATTTATCTACTCCAAGTGGAGCTAAAATATGCTATAAAATGACGAAAAAGAGGTTTTATGAACAAATAGAAAAAATAAAGATTCTTCAACAAAGAAACCTAAGACTGTTGAAAAAGATAAATAATTTGGAACAGCTCAGCTGATTGAACATCTAATATCAGACAATACTGCTGAAACTGTAGTGGTAGGATCAAGTATGTAGACATATTCTCTTAGAACTTACCTATATTGCTATTTCTTGAAACTGTATGTTTTAACAGAATAGTTCATATTTTTTCAACTTGTCCTCAAAAAAAATATGATACATTTTTATTTCAAGGTTACTATTTAGTGAGACATTTACTCTATGTTTTATTTTCTTTTTAGGCCAGCATACCTGCTGACAGTATGAGAGAATTGATAAAAAAACAAATTGAAGAAAAACCATAGGATGTATTCTCCCGAATTTTTTGCTCTCACCTGATATATTTGAAACTTCTCTGTCTAGCTTTAAGGAAACTATCAAGGGGTACAGATATTATTTCATAAATGATAACTAAGCACTCGCACTCTTGGCTCAGTGTCTTGATTTTTGTATAATTATTCTATTCTTTTCATATGTATAGTCTATATTTATTCCAGTTTTTTTAGTTTAAGCTTTAGGGAGCATTTAGTGTATATTACAAACAAACCTTTAAAAATTTTAGGATTTGTTAAGCGTACAATGTATGGTATCATTTATACATTTAAAACAGCTTATTGCTCCCTAGTAAGGTCAGTTTTAGAATATTCGTCAAGTGTTTTGGGCACCTTATTATAATAGTCATGTACAAAGTCTAGAAAAAGTTAAAAATACATTTTTTAAGATTTATAATATATAGGTTATATATTCATTTTGATGGCCTATATGTATATTTGTAAATCTTTAATGTTACCTCCTAAACTGGAAAGTAAAAGAAATTATTTAGATCTTATTTTTCTATACAAATTATTAATGGCTTTATTGACTCTCCGGAACCGTTAAATAATAGTATATTATATACCTAGGTTGAGAAGTAAGCCATTATTTACCAAGCACTTTTATATATATAATGTGCGAGGTTAACAATGGCCTTCTCAACCGAGGTATATATAGAATTTTTTTTACTACTAACACCGATATATTACCATATTTGATTCGATTTGATTTTTATATTAGTTTCAAATAGTTCGAAATATCAAGTAGCCTGGAAGTTCAGTTGTCTAACCAGCGAATATTAACTATGACAAGAAGGCCCACTTAATGGCAAGAGAGCGCTACAAAGGAATCGTCTTCGTTGCCTGGTAACGTTCGGCGAACTTCGCCGCACACAGGTTGAATTTAAATAAAAGCTGGCCATAAACTATATTTTCGTTTGCATTATATCTAATCAAATTTATGACGAAATTATTTATAGCACTCTAATACTCTATTTGGCTTTGTAAAAACACAATTGATATCTTCTGAATTGTTTGCAGCGCCCTGTCAAACTTATGTTATGGTTTTTTTTATTATTATCACCAAATAAATATTTTGATAAAGTTTGTATTCAACTGACTGTTTCAAAAATCTGTTAACGTTTTTAATTAATTATTATTGATAACAATACTCAAGGTATGTAATAACTAATATTGAAAAGATTTTGATTTTATGTTAATGATTTCACCATATTTCCGAATACTAATATTCTGACAAAAGACATCAAGAAGAAAATGTTGCTCGAATTTGCCCCATCTTTTAATATTCAATTAAATTTTGGCGTTTTGGGTGATTTTAAAATTGGTTAAAGGTTTCGCACAATATTTTTACTGTAAATTTCATTCCTATTTTGTAATACAAAACAACTAAAAAATAGCGATATTATCTTATATCGAATATTGACTCAACTATAGAATTTAGGCGTGAAAATTAATCTGACAAAAGAAAAGGATGAGCTGTCTATGGCCGCCGCGTCAAAGGTCGCCTGATTGTTTTATTTGTATCATGGCCTGCCGATATTCTGCTAGTGTTCGCGCGGGGAAAGAGACACACCGTTGACATGCCGCCGCGGAGAGTGATCCTTTTTATCATATAGTTTTGCCCAAATACATAAAAAGATAAAGACTGATGTACTATACTGCTAACGTTCTAACACTCCGTTGAGGTTATGTGTTGTGTTATACCTAATTGTGCAACAACTGAAGCCAGATTATCAGAAAATGGCGCGTCGAAATGATCCCTTATTGGCTAAGTTTGTAACGTGAGCAGTTTTCCCTGCTGCTGTCTTGGTTGAGCATTTACGTTTCTGTTTTTTTTTTGCTTCATATGTTGTACTGAAAGTATTTTCAAATGTCATTTAAATTACCCTTAACGCAACGCATTATTAAATTGGAATTTTAAAAGCTATATCTGTTATAAATTTATCGGTACGGGTGGGCAAGAAATTGGATAATCGATTTAACGCTTAATATTTTAGCAAATAACTGAATAATCGATTAATCTAAATAATCGATTATCGATATTTTCTGTAATATTAATCGATAAGTCGATTAATCGGTAATATCTTGTGTGAAGTGAATCGAATAATCAATTATTGTCGCCCACCCCTAATTCCATAATATTGTAGTAATTGAAACTGAAGCTGAAATTTAGGTAGAATCATTATTGCTGATGCAAGACTGATGTTATTATAAAAAGAGGTAATAAATAATTTGGCTGAATCAGCAGAAAAAAAAATTATAATTTAGTTTTAATTTGTAAATATGACTTTGATATTACCTTGGGATAGTATATAATCAAGTGTTTTTGAACAATAGCTGCACTGATGCTTCTATATTTTTTACTAGTTTCGTCCCTATTAGATTAATTTTTAAAAATAGCGATAACTCTGAAATACATGTATGGCAAAATTGCAGGCCCTCATCAACGCGTTTCTGTCGTCCGCTTAACATTCATTTTGCTCGTAAGACTCCTGAATTAACCATTGCAAAATCAAAATTTGGATTATCGAATTAAAAATGTAATACCTTTTTTTACCACGAAGGAGCCCTTAATTTTCAAAATCATTTTTTAGAACCATTTAAGAACATACAAATGATCTTTATACATGATTTTTATCGTCAGTGACAATTGATACTCCCTATATATAAATATAGATGATGAGCAAAAACTTCAACAATTATTTGTCTAAAACACGATATATTAAACGTGTAATACTTAATTACTTTTATATCTTATTTCTGGTAAACCTTATTATGGCCAGCTTTCCTAGAAATTCGACCAGTGTGCGTCGGGTCCAAAGGTCACATGCCAGTATCATGCTAGTTTTCGCGCGGGGAAGGAGACATACCGTTGACGTGCCGCCGCGAAGAGTGAATCTTCTTATCGTAGTTGTTATTCGCTGGTCTAACTGACAGATATCGTAACAAGAAGCGTTTTTTCGCGAGCTAACTACAATTAACCACGGCATACTACAGGATACTACTTTGTTTTCACGAGGATTAATTTAATTGTGGTAAGTGAGAGGATGTTTCGTGACGTCACTATTACATCATCATATTTCAACTACGGCTTACTACAACTTACATATTACATACGTGACGAGGTATGGTGCTCGAGGTTTGATGGAGGCATGGCGGATTAATTTTGAAACGTTAAACGTGTGAAATGTTTGTTTTTCCATTCTGAACAAGTTTGTAAATTATACGTTCATGAAATTCTTCTATAGAAGCCTCATACGCATCGGAATTCCTACACAAATGTGCCCCAAATGGGATTTGGGCGGCATAAAGTATCCTGAACATATTCATAGAAAAAATACCATTAGTTTGCTTATCTCTAGAGGCCACCATTCTGTCATTAAAAATATGAGTAAACGTTCTGCACGGATCAAACTGATCATTTTCAAATAAATATGCAAAATATCTATATTCTTTTCTGGCAATGCAAGATCTAACTACGGTATTCTGGCGAAGACAGAAGCAGACAGTACAATAATTTATGGTGGGGTGCCCGCTTGGCACTTACTTTTCAGTATTACTTGTAGTTAACCGTGGTCACTCGCCAAAAAACACTAATAATCTCCTGACAGCTCCATACATACAAAGTACCTTCTTTCCATCTAAATTTTGACAAAATCGCATTATTAATAAGAATATTATGGGGAGTCATGAAAAGTGAATCATACTGTATATAATTTTTTCACTAATAGCATTGATCCAAACCTTATCATTATTTGAATTGATTAGATTTTGAAATTAATCATTTCCTACTCAGTTTTCAAATAATTCGAAATGACAACTAGTTGTCAAACTAACAAGTTTGACATTTTGACATTTTCCGTTTTATTATTGACCTAGGTTTTTTTTAATATTATTATTTACCTAGGTTGAGAAATGTTACTTCTCATTTGAGGAATGGAGTAAATAATGGTGATTTATCATGTTAGTAGTAAAAAAAAATTCTTTCTCCGTCCCACAATTAATTTTAAGACATCATGAATTATTCCATATCGGTTATCACAGAACCAATTACAGTCAAAATATTCCAACACAATGAATTTGTAAAATTATTTTTATTTTCAATTCAAATTTGCTTTATTATCTCAAGATACAAAATCTTATTGACAAAACATATCATAAAACCAAAACACAAGTTTTAATATAAGATCGTTACAAGTTAATTACAGATATAATATTATAAATGTTATTACATACTCTCTTGATCAATGCAAGGAAAGTTACAAACAAAATAAAAGGAGGTAAAAAACTACATAATAAAAATAGTAAAAATAAATAAATCTTTTGTTAAAACCGTAAAATGGAATGGTGCTGCTATACATGTATATACAGGGCCGTCAATAAATCTTATAGAACAAAAATAAAACTTGAACATGAAACACCTACAAAGTTACCACCAAAGTTATACATGGATATACAGGGTGTTTCAAAAAACATGCGCAAACGCTCGGCCGGAGATTCATCATCCAAAAATAAGAAAAAAAGTTGATATAAACGTAGGTCCGGAAATGCTTCGTTTTCAAGTTACAGGGTGTTGAACATTTTAAAAAAAATCGGCTTTTTTAAAATATCTTAAATATCCTTTGTCCGATTTTGTTGAAATTTGGCAGCGTTAGTTACAGTGATAAGGAGCTAATTTTTCTTTAACTAGATTAAAATTATCAAGTCCAGTGGCGTCCCCGAAGGCACCTTGTCGAATATTTTTGTCGAAAAAAATGTACGCCACTGACTTTTTTGCAATTTTTATATTTTTTTATGATTAAGCTACTAAAAATAATTTTTTTTTGTCTCTTGAGTTGTTTTCATATCTTACCTCGTTTTCGAAAGAAAAAATAAAAAGCATATTATTGCATGTCCCTGAACAACAAAAACATGCACCAACGCTGGTCGAGAGATTGGCCATCCAAAAATACTAGAAATAAATTTTAATAAACATTGGTTCACAAACGCTTAGTTTTTGAAATACAGGGTGTTAAAAAAAATCTAAAACGTTTTAGAGATATTTGGTTGAAACTTTGGTAAAATTATGTGATGCATAGATGGTAAATTTTCACCAAACTAAAATACTTTTTTTCCAGCAGAAGCTTACATTTGGGTATACTTATTAATATAATTGTAAACAAATGTGTGACCCGGTGTTTAGTTCCGGTTCACAATTTTTTTTACAATTTTATTAATAGGTATACCCAAATGTACGCTTCTGTTGGAAAAGATTATTTCATGGCCGTTCTCGTAGACGCTGCTAGACATTAGTGTCACAAGAGCAACCGAACTGACAAATAATCGCGAAAGATGGCGAAAGCAATTTTCATGTCCGCAATCCTCCAGTTCTAACCTAGTACATTATGAGTTGACAACATGATGATGATATGACAGAACATCATTAAAAATTTACTGAAAAATATAACAAGATCTAGTTAACATTGTCAAAAAATTATCTTCCAAAATAGAAATAAAGTTTAATATTTGCTTGATTTTCATCACATAAAAGATAAATTTCCTGTTTAGTTTGTATTATTTTTACGCATTTTGTGGTAACTTTTTATTTTCATCAATAATACGATCTTATTTCTGTATTCGACATGAAACTTGGACTTTCGGATGAGAAACTTCACTCTTTTTCCTACTTTGTCACTGACGCTGGACGTCACGCATGAGGCCGTGTATAGATGCATTTCTTTGTTATCTGGCTTGAAAATCGAATTTGAAAACCGACTTCAGGATTTTAAAAAACATAGCTGCTTTTTTTCTGCATTTGCCACTCCATTCGCTGTAGATGTGAATTCATTACCAGGCAGATTTCAAACGGAACATTATGAAATGTCTTATGTGTGATAGGTTAAGGGAGAATTTTCATGAGGTTAGTTTGCAAGAGTTTTATAAAACGTATTTGAACAAGGATAAGGATCCAGTATTTTACAATCATGCTCTGTTCATGGTTTCGCTTTTTGAAAGTAATTAGTAATAGCTTTTTAGTCGCATAAAGCACATAAAATGACAAGTGAGGGACACATATATGTTTATCAGTGTAACTCACGATCTAGTCGCCAAAAATGTTTTGAACAAACTGTGTCATATTTAATTTTCTTTTCCGTTATATGAGCTCGTTGTAGCGCCTGGATCCACTTTTTCTACTTTCTTTTGCAAGCAGGTCAATATATTTCCTTTATTATTTAAAACACACGGAAATCTATGGAAAGATAATTTGTCTCTTAGGGAGTTACTACCACAGTTAACTATCGCATTTTATAATGTCATTATATTCTTCAATTAACTCATAAGACACACAAAAAAAGGGGAACTCTTTGTTTTGTTTGAGTTTTTGGATTCTGTCCCCGGCTGGGTTAGTTAGTTAAGTTATAGGGTACTTAAAAAATACAAAAAATTAGATTAAAAAACAAAACTTTTGGAATATCGGAAAACCTTCTACCGAAAAAATAAAGCTCCTATTAAGATAAAAATAAAAGTCAAACCATTTTTTGCAAAAGTGCATCGTTGCTGAAAAAAATAAAGACAAAATTAAGAAAAAGAGGGTTTTTTCAATAATTGTCATGAATTTTCTCCGCAACAGTGCACTTTTGAAAAAAATAGTATTTAACTTTTTTTTGCCTTATTATAGGAACTTTATTTCTTCTGTAGAAGGTTTTTCGATATCCCAAAATTTTTGTTTTAGTAACCTTAATTTTTGTATTTTTTAAGTACCTTGTATAACTTATCCTTAATTTGACATTTTTAAATTCAGTTTTTTTCTAAGCGTCAACTGTTATCAGAAATAAATTTTTCTGTGAAATCAATAATTAAAAAGTTTCTTATATGATGCGAACTTTTTGAAAGACACTGTATGTGGGGAGTGACGCCCCCACCATTCCGAGTTGCCACGGGATGTGGCCCATCAAATCCCATCGTCCTCCTCCAGGCTGGAGAACACCAAAGTACAAAGTCTGGAGCTGATCACTGGGGAGTGATCCAACAAACCCCATTTTTACCCCTGTCAGACTAGGGACCGCCAAAGGAATGAGTCTGAGGCCGATGCTTCGAGTGGAAGCGGCCCTAGGTGGTAGATGCATAAGCCTACTCGCATCGTCCGGTGAAAGACCACCCCACCAGAATTGGGGAGCGCTAAGTGGTTTTCCCAAATCACGTTCCGCTCCCGCGCTGGTGATCCCGGGTTTCACAGTAGGAGTATATGGACATGATGGTGCTTCCAGGATCAAAATATTCCGGAGGTAAACTCCCCGGCCATTCGGATCTCCGGGCGCTGGGTGGCCCTGGGAGCCCTTCATTCCGCATTTTACAGACAGCAAAGATACCGAACCAATTTAGAATAGATTTCTGCAACATAAGAGGCCTAAATACAAACATAAATTCGGTACACCAACATCTAC
>JAEQML010062105.1:0-24830 GCA_016904865.1 Pissodes strobi | reverse complement strand
GGTTCTCTTTTTTGTAACAACCTACATGTTATATTAAGAATCATTTGATAATAACTATTTTAGGCTAATCAAGGATATCCGCATAAAAATCTGGTTGCTAAGAAATATCATGAGGAGGAAATGGTAAGTAATAGTATATTATTCAACGATCACGTAATAACGCTCTTTATCTAAATGGGTAACACTTAATAGCCACTACATGAGAGTAGAATACCTAGAATACTGTTTCATGATTTTCTTAAACAGGATCTTTAAAGAAATTCAACACTCGGATTAAAGTTTGGAAATAATGTATTGTGTAGCAAATGCCTGAAATCAAAATTTTTATAATAACCCAAACTGAACGAGTTTATAAAAGGTTTTTACGCATATGGTTTTACGCATGTGTTACATACTACACTTTTTCTATGGCATTAGTCAACGCAATTGCACAACTATTGTTAATGATAATTGTCGCGAAATTCCAACCAAAACAACAAGGCACACCCACAAATTTATTTATTTATTTATTTACGGGCACAGTGCCCATTACAAGAGTTTCAACAGTTTCCTTAACACTATAATAAAAAATAAAATAAAAAGTCTCAAACTTAAAACCATTAAAATAAATGGAGGTCAAATGACACAGACTAGCTAGGCATACGCATAACAAACAACAGTATACAATATACAGTAAAAATTAAAACTTGAAGATGGTAAGTAGAAAGTATAGACTAGAAAATAAGGGTTGATATAGACAACTGCCTCAAACTAATACAATTCCAGGCAAGCACTTGAACAGATCCCGAAACTATTTCTGACACAGCCAATACTATGCACACTAGCCATGCAAAAAGAATATTGGGAACCCCATATACTAACAAAAATCGTTAAATTCATTTACCAACCAATTCATTTTCAGCATAATGTCCACTGAAATAAACATCGAATAGAGCATGACCAAATTTTCAATAACAAACGCCTAATCATATATCTAGCCAACCAACCTGCTGACGAATACCTATGCAAAATTAGACATACCGCCATTATTTATTACTTGAAATAATTAGAACTCGAACCCATAGTTCTGACCTTGTTTAGAAAATATTACAAGACATACTAGACGAGGAAAGGCAACAAAAAATAATCAAATAATTCCATGAAACCCATACAATACATAGAGGCATTCAAAAAAAAACATTGTCGCCTTAAGGTTATTGTTGGCATTGGCTGGATTTAGAGGTTGATGTAAGAAATTAAGTAAACCTATGTGAAATATGCCAGAAACATAAATACGAAAAACATTCCAATAAATTAATATTTAAACCCACTCCAAAAGGCTACGATCCATTCGACCACATATATATGGAGAGTTTCACTCTTAGAGGAAAAGCAATCACACCGTTCTTAGTCAGTTTCTCAAAAATTGACCAGCTTACCCCAGTCCTATACATCACAGCACCGAAATAGTCCAAAAATTAATCCAATATTTCAATCATCACGGAATAATAACCATAACCACCGATAATAAATTAAAAGAAACAAACATAACCTTAAAAAAAATCTTGCCACTAACGGGAATCGAACCAGGAGGCAACCCGAAGCATCGTATCACAAGTACAGCATCTAACTACTGCCGCCACAAGGGATGCTGAAATCGACCCCCTGGACCGCAAAGACATGCTGCTCCATAAACTGTTATTACATGCCGTACCTGAATTTGACACCGAATCAGCGTTGCCAGATTTATTAATATGGTACAAGGGCATTATATTTAATGGTACATTCAAGAAACCAATTTGATGGCATTTTAAGGTACAAATTCTTCATTTTATGGTATGCCAATGATACTTAATTCGCGACTACCTACCGCAATTTTGAGCCATCACGCATGCGTACGTGCTATTTCATATATTATTCAAAGTTTTCTTGATTTTGGGCATTACCTTGGGTTAGATTGGGTTAGTTTTATTTGCGCCCCCGGAGCGAGCGGAGGGACACGCGCGGAAGTTAAATATTAGAACGACAACACCGGGCTGCTGTCAAATGCGCAGGTCCAAAAGTCGAAAATTTGCGGTAGGTAGGCGCGAGTATGGTACTTATACTGGGACTGGGATTATATGCATAGAGAGTAGAAACGAGAGTTTTATATAAAAACGTGCTTTTATATAGAAACATTCACGCAAAAAATATCAGATATTAAAAGAGCATTATATTAATCTCTCAATGTAAATAAAAAGCACTCTTCTCCCTCTGTAGTTTGAGCTTCGCTTTCATTATCATCTTCTTTTAGATGTATTGGCTTTTGGATATAGAATGCTTGATGTCATTCTGTCCACCATGTTCTGTTTCACAACGAAATTGTAACAGAATCCCTGGCTTCTAATTTCTTCGGAACTAATCACTAGTAATGTAATTGTCTTTAATTGCAACTTTTTTCGCAGTTTTATCTTAATTAAATTGATTTTCGAGAAAACCCTTTCGCATGTTGCGTTTGAGTGCGGGAGACTTAGAAGTTCTAAAACGAATAACGCTAATTCCTTGTAGAGAACACCAAAGTACAAAGTCTGGAGCTGATCACTGGGGAGTGATCCAACAAACCCCATTTTTACCCCTGTCAGACTAGGGACCGCCAAAGGAATGAGTCTGAGGTCGATGCTTCGAGTGGAAGTGGCCTTAGGTGGTAGATGCATAAGCCTACTCGCATCGTCCGGTGAAAGACCACCCCACCAGAATTGGGAAGCGCTAAGTGGTTTTCCCAAATCACGTTCCGCTTCCGCGCTGGTGGTCCCGGGTTCCACAGTAGGAATATATGGACATGATGGTGCTTCCAGGATCAAAATATTCCGGAAGTAAACTCCCCGGCCATTCGGATCTCCAGGCGCTGGGTGGCCCTGGGAGCCCTTCATTCCGCATTTCACAGACAGCAAAGATACCGAACCAATTTAGAATAGATTTCTGCAACATAAGAGGCCTAAATACAAACATAAATTCGGTACACCAACATCTACAAGCAAATAGACCACACATATTAGCCCTTACAGAAACACAAGTATGTTCTACAACAACAACAGTGAACTACCTCTATCCTGGTTACGACTTACATACCCGATTTAGATATAAGTTCGGAATATGCATTTTGGTCCGAAGCGACCTTTCATGTCACCGCGAGGAAACACTCGAACCGAACAACCTTGACGTTCAAGTTCACCGCCAAGGGATTAACCAAGTTTATATGTTGTCTCTATCGCCCTCCGAGCGATAGAGCCTACCAAAGCTTTTTCTCAACACTAGCTACCACTTTTGACTCAATACAGGTCGATCACCCCAGTTCAGAAATAATCGTTCTGGGAGACTTCAATGCCCACAACACCAACTGGCTCAAACATCACAACAAGACCGACAACGAAGGTAGAGAAGCTGAAGCATTTGCCATCAGCTGCGGGCTTACTCAACTTGTAGACGAACCAACTCGAATCTCAGAGAGGGGCGAATTCGCCGCCCTCCTGGATCTTTTTCTGACCACCAATCCTGACCAGTACAAGGTTACAGTTGGTCCGCCATTAGGTACCTCCGACCACAAACTTATTACAACGGTTTGTGAATTGCCACTCATACAGAAGGATCCACCATTGCCTCGCAAAATCTGGCATTACAATTCTGCAAACTGGGACGATCTAAGGCAGTTCTACCTAGATTTTCCTTGGCTCGACGTCTGCTTTGCCACTGACGACCCGTCAGACTGCTGCGAAAAGATCATGCAAGTAATCTCCTCAGGAATGGAAGCATACATCCCAAATTCCATCAAGTTACCATCAAAAGGAAAGCCCTGGTTCGACAAAAGATGCGAAAGAGCTGTAGGAAGGAAACAGCAAGCCTATAAGTACTGGCAGCAAAATCAGACCGCTGAAAATCGCAATTATTTTATCGAAGCGAGAAACGAGTGCAAGCGTGTGATCGACGAAACTAAGGACAAACACAATCAAAGGATCAGGAATAAACTTTTGCAATGCCCCAGTGGTTCCAGGAATTTCTGGTCGGTAGCAAAGGCAGTAAGTAACAACTTTACAAAAACGTCTCTCCCACCTTTGACGGACGAACGTGGCATCACGGCGACTACAGCCAAGGAAAAAGCAAACATGCTCGCCAAAATGTTTTCATCGCACTCTACCTTAGACGTGCCCCAAGGCAAGACTCTCCCCACTATACCGAACATTAACACTACCATGACAGAAGTCAAGTTTTCTCACCGTGATATTCGCAAAATCCTTAAAGAACTAGATACGCAAAAGGCATCAGGACCGGACGGAATACCTGCCATCGTGCTAAAGAACTGCGCCAACGAACTAACACCCGTTTTTTCCAGGCTTTTTTCTCTTTCTTACAGAAAAGGGATTTACCCATCCTCTTGGAAAGTCGCTCGAGTGCAACCTGTTCCAAAAAAAGGCAAGAAAACCACGCCCTCAAACTATCGCCCAATTGCCTTGCTTCCAATAATCTCCAAAATCATGGAACGTGTAGTCAACCAGCAACTACTCAAGTACCTCGAGAGCAATAGAATAATCAGCGATAATCAATACGGCTTTCGCAAAGAGAGATCGACAGGAGATATATTGGCCTATGTCACTCATATATGGAGTAGGGCAATTGAAAACTACGGAGAGTCTCGAGCGATTGCATTCGACAGAGTTTGGCATGGCGACCGAAATTTGGTCCAGTTCAATGCAGCAAAGACCCAAGTAGCAACGTTTACTAAGAGGGCCAATGCAGCGGGCCCTGACATCATTATGGCAGGATCGACCATTCCTTCATCCTCGTCAATCGGGCTGCTGGGTGTCTCGGTCAACAGCAATATGTCATGGCATGACCATGTTGCTAACATCGCAAAATCAGCCTCCCAGAAGCTTGGTGCGCTATTTCGCAACAAAAAACTCTATACACCGCAGCAGTTGCTCTTGCTGTACAAAGCGCAAATAAGACAGTGCTTAGAATATTGCTCACATATCTGGGGTGCCGCACCAAAGCATACCCTAAAGCTGCTGGATTCCATTCAGAAGAGGGCTGTGCGTCTCGTCGGCGATCCGGAGTTGACCCGGAATCTGGATAGTCTGGAGCATCGCAGACATGTGGCCGAGATGTCTCTGTTTTACAGATACTTTCACGGCAGATGTTCCCAAGATTTAGCCCGCATAATCCCGCCCCTGGCAACTCCTGTCAGACAGTCCCGACAGTCGGCAGGAGCGCACCAGTTCGTCGTACAACTAGAAACACCTAGAACATCGCTTTACCAGAACTCCTTTGTCTGGCGCACTGCATCACTATGGAACTCACTTCCAGGACATCTGTTCCCCACTAATTACAACCTACAAATATTCAAGAACCGTGTCAATCAACATCTTCGCACACACACCGCTCGTCGAGCGCCATAGGATCTCCCTTTAGTGTGTGTGCCACTGCCATAAAAAAAAAAGACATGATTATTCCAATGGGTTGGAATACTAATATTAATCATTGTTGTTTAAGCTATGCAGAACTAATTAAACTAATAAGGTAGGCGGTATATTATATATTTAGTATTTTTCGTAGTTAGGAATTTGGCAGAGTGCTATGTCGGGATATTTTATTCCCATCACCCATCACTAATAATTTTTTACAACAATTAGGTTAGGTAGGTACAAAAAGCCATGTTTTCTTACTAAGATGTCGTCAAGAAGTCAAGTCAATTATAAACTTGCTCTAATCACCATACCACATAACACCCCACACATAAAATATATAGATTCGGATTATATATTATTCTGGTTCTCAAATCTCAACACAAATTACAAACACGAGTAAATTTCTACGCGGAACGACATCGGGGGAATCCGTGGTATGTGATTTGTCCTATGATTTGCGTTTTAAGATCCTTTACAGGCGTAGCCGACTATATCAAAGTCGGCCTCTCCTATTGGTCGATCCGCATGGCCCTTCGCTCGCTACGGGGGCACAAGAAAAGGAAACTAACCAGGTGCTAACCCAAGACATACCCAAAATCAAGAAAAAAAGCTGTTTAGAAGCATAATCGTTAACAAAAAAAAGCAACGGGGTTCGAACCCGCTTTTTCTAGGTGAGACCCAACGATCTAAACCTCTACACCACGAGAGCTCTTGCGAGAAATTGATTGCATCACCAAGATATATCGTAGTACGAGATGAATTGACCAATAGGAGAGGCCGAATTTGATATAGTCGGCTACGCCTGTAAAGGATCTTTAAATGCCTATGATTTACAATAATCGTAAAATGCATTGCAGTTACCTATCTGATACGTGCTACACCTAATTCCGCTATGCTTCAATAGAGGGCAGGGCGAGATAAAATGTAATATTTAATGCAGGAATGGTAATGGGTAATGATATGATATAGAGTATAATGATTGCTCATTGGTCACAGTGTGCACGTCACTGTCACCCTTGGGGTTGGGCTTGATCCTGCTCGCAGCTTCGAATATCGAGTTTGGCAAGAACAAACAGAACACGTGTTCAACAACATAATATTTTAAATGGTATAAAATGGTACAAAATCGTATTAAATGGTACATAAAATACCCCAGGTACGCGGGACAAAATAATGGCACAAATACCATTATAATGGTACGTCTAACAACACTGCACTGAATTACCTTCCATCAAATATATTATTTGCATTCCATACACGATTTTCACACCCGCGCGTTGATTGGATAGGGGTTGAATGGTTTGACCAATAAAAATCCCCTACGTGCCAAATAGATGTCCGGGATGGGAATGTATAAATGCCCCCCCCCCCCCCCCCTGGGGGGGGGGGGGGGTGCGTGAAGTGAAATAATACGAGTTTTAAGATCCTTTACAGGCGTAGCCGACTATATCAAAATCGGCCTCTCCTATTGGTCGATCCGCATGACGCTTCTCTCGCTACGGGTGCTCAAGAAAAGGAAACTAACCAGGTCCTAACCACCGATCTTATATGGAGATCGGTAATGCTAACCCAATCTAATCTAAGACATACCCAAAATCAAGAAAAAATGCTGTTTAGAAACATAATCTTTATATAAAAAAAAACAACGGGGTTCGAACTCGTGTTTTCCAGGTGAGACCCAACGATCTAAACCTCTACACCACGAGAGCTCTTGGGAGAAATTGATTGCATCACGAAGACATGTTGTAATACGAGATGGATCGACCAATAGGAGAGGCTGATTTTGATATAGTCGGCTACGCCTGTAAAGGATCTTCAAATGCAAATAATACATAGGGCTCATTAGGTGCCGTGCAAGCGCTAGCTCCAAGTACACGAAATCAAACTACACTACAATATCCGAGTCGAAATCGTCAAGTCAAATATCGCTGTGACTCGAAGAACATGAACTCAATCCATCATAAGAAAATTTCACGAAACTGTCAAAACAAAACACCAATAATTGATAATTGTGTCTTAAACTAATGAACATCTGTAAAATTGATGCACAAAATACACTCAGTAATACTGGTTGCCTATCTGCATCGCCACTTATTCAGGGTATCTGAAACCCAGTAGCGTAGACAAATCAATTAACATTAAACTGAGGAATTTCAATGGCGTCCAAGATTATATTGAAGTTTTTAAATTTAAGAAAATAAATTATTGTTTTTGGAGATTTAAACGAGAATTGATACGGAAAATTCATGAATTACTGACATTGGAACGAGCATATCCAAATGATTGTTACAATGTATTTATGCATCTGTACTTGATTGATATCAGACTATTTCAATACATGGGACACGAAAATATACCGAATTAATCCTATTTTATAAGTATAAATTAATTGAAATTAGAATGGTATCTAAAATATTCCTTAGCTTGGAACAGGGTTTGAGTAAGTGTCAATAGATGGACCTAACAAAATGCTGAATCGATTTCTTTTAAAATGCAGTAGCTTTTAGGACTATTAATATTTTACAAGACGAAAGATAATGACCAATTTTAAAGCGAATACATTCAAACTGTTCTGTCGAAAATATATTCGCTTTATTAGGCTTATACGTGAAGATTACTTACTCTTACCACAAACAATATAGCTACGCAGCTATATTGTTTGTGCTCTTACTCTATATTTCAATCTGACGAGATTTTAGTATTCAAATTTTAATAAAAAGTTTATTTACATCCTATCCTCGATGAATAACATACAAACAATATTTCGTTACAGTTCCTTTATATTTTTAGAGATTTTAAAGGTAATGTAATTAATTGCCAGGACTTAATTTTTATTACATTAAATTCTTATTCGATTATGGTCAGAAAAAGTCTAATATAATTTTTTTTTATAGACTATGAAGACACATAATCCATTTTTGACGGGGGAGAAGTTACCAGTCGCAGCAAAGAAAGGCAACAATATGTATTAACTTGGAGATGGATTAATATATAGCATACAGAATGAAAGCCCATATATTGGTCGACTCCCGCAATGATCCAGGCTGTTTATAATATAACGCTTATATTCCAACGTACACTAAACCAAGTAACTATAAAGCTGTTAGATAGTAGTTGCTATGTGATGGCGAGCTTTTACAAATATTATTATTCGTATAAATATGCGTTGGTCAAAGATTCAATTCTGACGCCAGTAACAATGTTAGTAAGTATTTCTATTCAATAATTTTTGGAGAAATGCTAAATTCATAATTTTCCATAAATCATGAAGAACCAAGTTTCTTGCGATTTGGGATACAATTTAAACTAACGGACGATTCAGTCCTAAACGCTAATATGTCTTTACTTCCTACAACAAACTGCTACTGCTACTTTATAACAGTTGACATTTGACCATAGAAAAATTTCTATAATCATATAGTGACAAAATAATTTAATGGTGGACGTAAAGCTTAAATGCATAATTGAATTATATGTATTTTTAAGTGTTAACTTATAGGTCTTTAAAATGTGCGTAGGAACAAGGTTTCTGGACATATTTTGCATGATAGCCGAAATCTTTATTTGAAAAGTTAGTATAGCATAGTAAATTAACAAATTTTAGTGCTTTACCTGTTCCGTAAGGATCTACAATAAAAGAATCAATTGACTGTACAAAATCAACATCAACTTCGGTATTTTAAATGACACAACCACAATAAGAGATCGTGTCTTCCTGATTTTAAAGTTGTATAATTTGACTAGAATCGGATGAATAGTTTCTAGAAGTTGATGCCATAATATGACTTAGTTCAATCTAGAATAGGAAAGTGAGAGTCATTTCGCTTCAAGTCAAACCGCTTCAATTCAAACGGCATTTTTTATAGTTTCGATCGTCAATTATTGTTTTTTAGCAATATCTTATGCTTCAAGTAAATCCCTATCCCTGTATATCATATATTCAGCCTGGTGTGTTATATTAAAGAAAAATAAATATATGTGTCATAATCGCTTGTTTTATTGTCTTTTAAATAGACGGCGCAGCCACATATTATTTTCTAGTGTAATGAACGCCGATTTACCCTAATCCTTTACTTACTGTATTTTTCGGCCTTTTCGTCAATCTTCGTTCATTAGCTGTAACCGGGTTCGCAGTACCAATGTGCTGACACCCCAATTTCAACGTAAAATAATTTCCTTTACATTTGGGCAACCACCCGTATTCCGCTACCTAGTTGAGAACCACTTTATGCCTCTTACCAGTACTTACTTTCTATTATCAGGTATATTATATAATTAAATAAATGTAAGCCACATCAATGATGTTTTGAAATTAATAAAATAAGTGAAAGGAAGCTTTTCTATAGTGGCTAAATTTATTCGCTTAATTTTTTTAATATGACCTCGTATCTACAGCGTCAGACAATCAGAACTGGCACATTAAATGAAAATTACACTGGCATTATCAATAAAATTACCCACTGTGATTTTTTTTCAGTGTAGCAACTCTCCTAAAATATCATATTTTCCTAGCCAGTCAAAAATTATGGAATAATAAAATAATTTCAGTCAGCGATATTCTTGCCTGCAGTGAATTATTTAAATAAAATACGATGTATGATAATATTACTTATTTAATGGGATACTCTTGAAATTTTCGAATACTACAGCATTAAACGTTTCCCAATATACAGGCACTCTACGCCTCATCCTTTAAATTAACTTACTATCTAGATTTAGCACTCAATTGTTTACTAAAACAATCCTGAAATTCTTGCCAACAGGCGAAGCTACATGTTTTCAAATATACCGCAATTTTTATGCTTTAAGATTAAATTTACAGTCTAACTCGAATACTGAAATGTTTTACTGAAAAGTCATGAATTTCTTGCAAACAGCCAACAATAAAGATTTTCAAATATACTAACAATTTTTATGCTTTAAGATTTAATTTACTGGCTAAATCGAGTATTGAAATATTTTACTGAAAACTCATGAATTTCTTGCACACGGCCAACAATAAAGGTTTTCAAATATACTAACAATTTTTGTACTTTAAGATTTAATTTACTGGCTAACTCGAGTACTGAAATGTTTTACTGAATTATTCATGAATTTCTTGCAAACAGTCAACAATAAATGTTTTCAAATACACTAGCAATTTTTTTATGCTTAAAACTAAATTTACTGCCTAACTCGAAAACTGAAGTGTTTTACGGAAAACTCATGAATTTCTTGCAAACTGTCAACAATAAATGGTTTCACATATACAAGCATTTGAGACATTTTTAAAACTAAACTTTCAGTTTTTCTTTAACGTGAACTCGGAACCTGCTGCCGTTGCTCCCTTTTCTTGTGTTTGAACATCTTAACCCTCGATGAATGGCGATGGTTCACCCCGTTACTTTGCTTTACTTTTCGAACCGTTGATATGAATTTAATTATTTACTTCATTATTTCCACGAGCCCTTAAACTGAAGGGCACTACTTTTGGTTTGGTCACAACTAAGACCATATTATCGATTACAAAATTATTAACTTAACTTTTTAAAGTTTTTAAATGAAATTCAGCATAGCAGCCCGCTACATCTGCTATTTCTTATAAAATTTTGAATTTGTCCAGACGGACCGACTGCAACTGTTACTTGGAATAAGACTGATTTTTCTGGGTTTTTTCCACCCCGGACCAAAATGAGGTCATTCAATTGCTTTTCAAGGTAACGCTGCAAAGTTCACTCGGGTCTTCGACTTGGATGACGAACATTCCTGGCAACGCCTATCGACCAATGGATTTCTTTTTATCAAGGTTTTCGGAAGAACCTGTATGAATGCTGAATTAAGTGGTGGAATAGTCGGCGCGTAAAACCGAGTCTGGTGAACTTGAATTTCCTACCGGTTATTGGAATTATAGTCCAAGGGTAAATGACTTTTCCAATATTCATTTTTTATTTAACGATTAAAATTTAATTAAAACTTTTACATTTCTTCAATTAAATCGGGTACCCTGGCCCGAGCATCACACTAGCTATAGTACGCTGTTGCGTTTACAAATTTCATTTAAAAGTAAGGTGAAAATTTTCACTCGAGAAATACTTTTTGAATTTTTTAAGTGAATACTTCTTTGGTTCCATAAGAGTGATTTTTCAAGGCCCCGTTACGACACGGTCCCGCAGAAAGCGCCAGCCAGAGGACAGCTTACCATAACACATAGCTGTGAGACTGCGCGGCGGCACCTTTCATCTGGTAGAATTTGCTTGACTCTCTCTCGCACTACGGGTAGAAGTCGGGGACGGATTTAAAACATTTCTTTTATTTTAAATAGGCGTTAACAGTATCGCATTAAGTATTTTTTACATTTTTTTTTTCAGTTTTAGACCTTCAAGCTATCTAATGAATCTATCAATTTTACTATTTAACCTCAATTAATAAACAATTTCAGAATGTATCTGGTTATTTGTTGAAATGTCTATCTACTCTATAAATACCTAGGTAAAGGCAAGGCGAATAATAATAAATACCTAGGTACCTATATTTACCTCAAATCTAGATAAGGTAGTTTGCAAAAATAAAAAAATATATTTAAGTACTTATATTTTAATAATAATATTTATATTATAGAAAATATCTTAACAGGAAAATACTCATAAATAAATAAATAACAAATAGCCTTACATTTCCAACAGGCGGAGGCCTAGTTACAGAAACTTTAAAACAAATCAACAATATACTAAACAGATCTTAAGAAGAAAGACAAGCTATTGGAAATAAGGACAACAATTGAAAGAAAATAATATCTTTAATAATTTTTATATTGGTCTTTTCTACACTCAGAAAGGTAGGTAACGTCTTACTTCAACTTAGGTTTGCAAAAAAATGATATTAACTGAAATTAAATATATTGGCATGACCTTTTGTACCTAAATATCTACCTAGTTGTATAACACCTAATACAATTATTATTAGAATAGAGATATATAAGATGAAAAGGTTTTGCGTTCTAAGGACGATTCTACACGGGACGTTAAAACGCAACTGTTTTGCAGCTAGCAACTGCACCAAATTTGTCAAAACTACACTTGACTGTCAAAACGCGACTGTTAAACATCGACCGAAACGATGGACTCAGTCTACATCGGCAGTTGAAACGCAGCTATTTTGCGGCTAGCATCACAGTGCCACAGTGTCTAAGTCCATTTCAAAATGTACACGCAAATCGGCTGTGTCGCGGGACTTCTGTTAATGGAAGACATTTGGTTTCGTGAGTGAACATAAGGTAACTACGGCTAATAAGGCCCGCCTAATTTGTTTTTAGTGATAGGAAAAATCGAAAATACATTTTATGGTTTATTTTTATTTCCAAGTCATAATCAGTTATTAACATAATAAAAAAACGCTAAGCAGTAAAACTTAAGTAAATAAACAAAACACGCTGTGTTTGATTTTTTTTTAACTGCACTTATTACCAGGCACGACAGTTAATAAGGCCCACCTAATAATTCTAGCAAAGAGGACATAAAAAGCCATCATCATCATCTTCAGTTAGCCCAACACACTGTTCGTGAAACCATAATAGACATTTCTTATATTGCCTCATATCAGCGACATAATTCTTGTGACATGCAGCACATAACCATGTCTCTTTATTGGTCAAACCTTTAGAAGATGATGGCGTTGGCTCCATTGGTGCGTTTTTGGATTATGTCCTTATGCCGGTCTTCGTCCCCTTGTCAATCTTCATTTGCACAGAATCAGAAACATCTTGGAAAAGCGCTTTCGTTACCTCTAAAGCTTTATAATTTAAAGCTATTTTTCGAACTAGTACATTTGTTGGTTTTATTTTGACTTCTGGGCTAATTAACACTTCAGAAAACGAATTGTTTAAGATACTTTGCTCGTTATTATTTGCCTGATTCATTTTATCTCTTAGATTATTTCCTTGTTTAAAGTTCGTGTTGGGTTGTTCTGCCAATATCGTAGCAATTCCTCATCCCAGTGATGTTCAAATGAAGGAAAAACAACCTATGGGCTGTAACTCGTGTGTTGTATTACTTGGGAGGCACATCAAATGGATACCCAATTCTTCAGCATTTTCTGCAATGGAAATATCTAAATGACAGGAAGCACCGTCAAAAATTAAAACAACTGGATGAGCAGACATGTATTTGGCAAAATGTTCTAGCTATTTGACGAAGACCTCTTGCACCATGCTTCCCTTTGGAGTCATTTGAACCACAGATCCAGAAGGCAGGCCATCTTCAAAAGTCGGCTTCAGTCTCTTGATTAATTTGCTATGTTGAAGTAGTCCTGCACAATTGGTTTATTTAGTTTCTGTACTCTAGCGAGATTCATATATTGGGTACGTCGCGTCGAAGTGAAATTGCTTTGCTTCGTTTAAGGAAGGCTCTGTACCACTCTTTTCCAGCCAATTTCTGTGTAGCATTGAAAGTGCTAGAAATGTTCTTTTTTTAACAAATGAGAACACACATTTCCGAATAGTTTTCGGTGTAAGTGGAAACCCTCGTTCAGCAAACTTAATTATTCTGGCTTGCAAATCAGCTTCTAATTGTGAATTTAAAATAGGTTGCCATCCCAGTTTTCGCTCGGAACTGCCAAATTTCATACGTGCTCTTAATGTTCGACGAGGTATACCGCAATGTTGTTCCACATATCTTTGCGACTTTCCTTGTTTTATGAGGTTCAGGGCTTCTTCCATCATTTCTTCATCCCAGTTTGCTCGCGTATTACGGTTTTTCTTCTCCATTGTTCTGGAAGAGAAAGAAGTGATTGATTTACGAGGATTAACTGAAACATTCAACAATGCCAAATAATACAGCCCACAAGGCAGGTAATACAGCCCACTGGAAATTTGGTGGGCCTTATTATCTGGCTTGTAAGCTTTGAATTTTTTAGGTTAGGTTATTTACAATAAACAAAAAATCTTTGTAAACACAACAAGTATAGCGTCTTAAGTACTCTATGTATACGTACCCATATAAATATTTTATTAAACAATTAAAAACCACTATAGATATTGGGCGATGATTAGGGATTTATTTTTATAAAATTAGCATATCGAAGGCATAGTAATAGGTTAAAGCAAATGACAGTGTCAAAAAGTAATCCCAACTAAACTACAAATGTGGGAATCATCTCTTCGGGTTCGACCCCAATATAATAGATGACGCCGCAATATAGTTGAATATAATCTTGGAAAATAGCAAGGGTGGGCCTTATTTCCTGCTGGGTCATATTACCACCTTATTACCTTATTGCAAAAAGTGATACCATCATGAGACATAGTATTCATCCTGCAGAGAAGGTGACTCCTGCGTAAATGTGGCACAACTGACTATTTTCGCCTCGTGTATTATATATATGATTGATTTATTTTTGTTAATATTTTTAAAATTATTATTGATTGTTTTTAGGGTAAAATAGAAGCTTTACCCTTAAATACAACCTTTAAGAAATAACTTGGGGAAATATTCACATGGATGACTAAAAAGAATACATTTCATAATTCTGCAAATTTGCTTGCAACATTTTTTTTGTTACAAAATGTTCAAAATTGTCTTAAAATATTAACAAGATTTATGCCTTATAAAAATTATTTATAATTGATAATCTGGAAATAAATTTGTACTCACCTATTGGGTTGCTTCGGAAAGAACATCTCATTGCAATTATACCTCTTGTTGTGGCAGCTTTTAATTAACAGCCCTAATTTGTGCTTATTTTCTTTCACTCATAATTATAAACTTCAAATACAAAAACTGTAAAACCTTGATAAAATTAAACACCGAACAAACAAATCCGCAAATATAGTCGTAACTACGTCTATGGGCGTGGCTCAATAGTAACCGACTAACATCGACAAGCCAGCCGCTGTGCTACTCTGGAAGGCGGAGCTTAGGCAATGCGCGTAGAGATCGGCGTAAACTGTTTCCGACACTTGTGTGCCAAAGCTGTATGTTATGGTAAGCTGTGCCCAGAGTACATAGGTGGTGGTCCTTTTTGCATGGTTTTGTTTTTGACATACAGTATCAGGAGGGTAATCACATGAAACATGCTGACTTTTTTTCATGTAATCCTTTACCTATTTCTGATAATGTTAGCACATCTTCTTCGGTCAGAAAAAAATACAGTTTTTGAGCTACACAAAGAATGGTTTCCAATCGAACAGCAAACGAGATGATGAAATTATTCAGAAAATTACTAAATGGAGATCTCTTGAACTTCCTACTGATTTGTTAAAACTTATGGCACTCGAAATAATATTTTGTTGAGGGAAATAGAACAAAATTAAAAATCAAAATGGCTTCCGATTATTCCACGTTCTATGACTTGGTCAATAATTAATCATATTCATATAGATTTAAAACATTAAATCTTGCATTACAATTTACTAAATTCCAAAATAAAGGTACCAACTTAGAAACCACATAAATATGTTAAAAGGCTATTGCTGGGGAAACACCCCAACATGTGTTAACTTTTGTTTTTCACCGAATAGTTTGATGATAACACCCTGTATGTCCATAGTATCAATGAGTCATAACTATAAACTCCGAATAAATTTATTTCACCCCAGGTAAACAGCAATTTGTGCATTTAAATTGTTGTATTTCAGTTACTCCTTAGTCCGAACCTGGATTGTCGGTATAATAGATTCCGTTATATGCAACAATCCCTAAAAAGCAAGTTGACACTCCGTCAAGGAAATCGTTCTAAATTTAATATATCTTTGTTTCCGTCAATGCTGTATAAACAACAATATGTCAAATAAAGAAAGAACATGCTTCCACCCTCTCAAATGCATCCGCCTCGGCGCAATTTCCCGCTCTAATCTCCTTGTCCGCGCCGCCGCCGGTAGGAAAAATTAGATTTTAGTGCCTTACAAACACTCAACCGTGATGCATCGATCCAGTCAAAGTTCTGCATGAATTTGGCGCCAAATACAACTACCCAGTCGTAGCTCTGGCTCACGCTAGGATATTTGGTGGCTTTTCTCATTTGTTTGCACAGATATTTAGAAAATATTTGCTGCAACTCTGTTCTCTTTGTCCAAGCTTGGATAAAGAGCTCATTTGGGCGTTTTAACGCATTCTCTTGAGACAATACAGCTCGTAGCGTTTAGCGTTTCTGCTGTTGAAGATACAAGAAGGTAAATTGGCTGATGGAAATTTGTAGCAGACAAATCTATTCCTGTACTCAAGATTCGAATCTTATATCCCAGGCAAAGTTAATTGAGAGAATCGAAGAAAAAGGTAAATACAAGGTATTTTGTGTGAACGAAAGCAGTTAGTTTAAATAGAAGAAAGTTCAATTAAATTTCAGTACAGAAAGAACTTACCTAGTTCATTTTAGATTTAAATAATCAAGAAGTTTAATTAGTCATTTAATCATACTTAACCATATGTACAGTACCTATTTATTTATATACCGTGGCTTAATCCGCCATGACTCTGTGGGGGTTCTTCTGGCGACAAATGTTGACGTGTGCTATTCCAGCTGGACAACGTTCATCGGCTGATACAGGTGCTACAGGACGTGTCTATGGATCTACATGTAAAATTATATTTCTGATACAGTCAATATCTCGATCTAAAATTAGTAAGTAAAAAAATGCCACAATCCACTTGCAGTAATGAGACGATCCCATCCGAAGAAGAAATGGAGAAAATAACGTTTCTATGTGTACTATTCTAGGTGAGAACCGATTCTATTACCCAAAATGCATACTTTCATTATTTTAGGTTTACCTAACTTTATATTCTGGAGGCACGTGTACATAAGGGATCGATCGTATTTTTCTTGTCGCAAAGGGCAGGTAAAATTTCGGCTGGCCTCAGGGATGACAGTAAATCGTTAAAACCTCTTCAAGTAAGACATGACTCTAATTTGTGTGTTATATAATCAATAAGTAAAAATTTAATTAACTAATAAAACCAACGGATTACTGACAAAAATAAAACATACTTATCTTTCTATTACCTCGAGGGCGAGCTAATAGACTAGAATTGTAAATCTCGAAGAGACAATAAGTTATAGACAGGCTGGCGATAATAGAGGCTGTTTGCGAGGAGAACTGCACAGCTGATTTAAAGCAAGTGTATGGTTAGATTTATTTATTTAATTTAGAATTGATCAGGAATACTTGTTTTTTTAATTTACCTCAAATTGATGCGGGTAAGGTGAGACAGGATAATATGTAAGACTAAGTAAAACTTGACATACAATAGAAGAGAGCTTTAAGAAAATCATAACTTATTGGTGCCACAATAATCAAAGTCATAGTTTATTGGTACCACGCTATATACCATATTTGCACTAGCCAAATTAAAAAACATAAAAAATACAAGAATTAAAAAGTAAAAATATACTAAAAGTTTAGTATAAATAAAAGAAACACCAAAAGCAGTAAATTAGAAATATTATACCAGGTTAAAATTACAACAAATTAAAATGGATTAAAATTGAATGCCCAGACTTAAAAGAATAATATATTTTTATAATAATATATACTTTAGTAAATATAAGGTAAGCGTAATCACAGCATAATTTTCACTACGGGTATAAAATGCAGGTCCTAATGCGAATGGAAGGGTAGGATAATCCTACAGTAGACGACGGCCCTTGCACAAATTCAGACAATATTTTTACCTATTGATTCACGTGTGTTATACTTTGTGTCCGGATAGTATTTAAATTATCCCGATTGGCTTTATATGGCAAAGTAATGATAAGTATGCATCCCAGGTAAAAAGAAAAAAGATATATAAAAATTACAAGGTTGGATCCATTGTATCCCCCTTATCGCAGAAGAGAATGTTGGGTTGGATCCATTGTATCTCCCCAGACTACATCCTGTGAGATATGAGTTATCGTCCGACTCCAGGATCTTTAAATTACAAGGCAAGATATGTTGTATCCCCCTTGTCGCAGAAAAAATATTGGGCAGGATTCGTTGTATCCCCCATACTGTCAGATCCAGATTAGAGCACGTTGCTCGCATCCCGACCCATTCGTTGCATGCCACAAAGATGAGTTATACCAGCTGCAACCGCGTAACTTTACCAAACAAGGGTGTTATTGAGCCCAGAATAACCGGCAAAGTTAAATTCACTAATATTATTGTCTGTTTCCCTAAATGGGGCGGTGCATGGTTAGTCCCTGCATGGTTATTAACAAAGTACTTAAGAGGCTACATTTCCAGCTGCGTTTTTGACTTATCATCTATTTATTTATTCATTTATTGTAACCGCTGCATTTTAATTTTGTGTTGTTTTAATTTCTGCAATTTTATGTTAGAGACCTATCTTAGGGTAATTTGCTTTGACATATCAGCGACAGCGTTTAAAATAACAAGGACTTTCTATCTCAGCCTCGGTCTCAGCTTTCCGAGTTTAATCTTGCCTAGAGTCCACTGTACTTTACGAATGTTGTAGTTACGTGTTCTCTTCTACATTAAGAAAATCCACCTACGAATGAGATGGCGTATTTTAATTATGTGGCAAATATATAAGTTGTTTAGCATTCAAGGACTTATATTTCTAGCATTTATATTTTCATGGCGGCAGGTAAACCATAGATTAAGACATAAAATGCAGAGCGGTAAGCAAAGGAAATCGTCCTTCGTGATGACAGAAGAAGGTGATTCTAGAAGGATAGATTTGCGCAAGCGCTATCAATATGATTTGTCTTGCTCTGAGTAAATTCTGACATGCATGCCCCGGGTATAGGTTGTTCAATAATTAATTGAGGGCCGCCTTATAGCGGTAGCCAAGAAATGTCCGTCCTCGGAATCAAATAAACTGCGAAAGGGTATCCGAGTCCGTCCTCGTCTAAGGCATTGTAAGGGTTAACCCTACCGAATATATGAAAGTTAAAAGCCGTCCTTATCACGCACCTCCTCTTTTCAGGGTCGCCTATTCCGCAGCTTGCATAGTCCCATCGATCCATCCCTTTCAAAACAGTCACCATTTTTGAGCATTGATCTCCACGCAAAATGTGCTGATGTTTAGGCTCAGACACAGTCAACAACCGGAGGCCATCATGGATCTAGAATAACTCCTCCATTTCATACCTCCTATTGCGGATGTATGACAGCCTTCTAGACGCCTAGGAGGGGCCTACACTCCTCTTTGAATAGCTGGACCAAAGTTATAAATACGGGAGTGACATATATAAGCCCCCCCCCCCTCCCGAACGGTTCCATTATATTTTTGTGAAATTTTTGTTATAATCATATTAACGACCTTTATTGAAAATACCTATATTTATTCTATTGTTTACGTACCTTTAAAGTATTATACGTTTGATTTATATTAATACTTGGTCTCAAAATATTTGGGCTTAACTGGTTAACTTTTAGAACAGACGTTGTTTACAAACCAAACTAGTTATAAATCCCCGCCGACTTTGGCGTTGCTATACCACAGTTTATACCGTAACCGAATATTCGGTTACGGTATAAACTGTGGCCATACGTCGTATAGCAACGCCAAAGTCAGCGGTGCTTCAGTTTAGCTAATCGCAAGCTCGGCGGCCCACATGCGCGTAGCATTAAGGCTGATTTTCATATATAGGACTGCGCACCGACTGTGCGCCTACCGTGCACCTACCGTGTCGTTGTCACTGTAAATCCAAAAATTGTATGTTCCATATAAAACGCACTGAAGCTCTTATTTACATTTTCACATATAGGACTGTGCTACGACCGTGTTGCGGCCGTCCAATCCTATTGTGAAAAAGTAGAATACCCGCGACAGCCGCAGCATGGTAGGCGCACAGTCGGTGCACAGTCCTATATATGAAAATCAGCCTTTAACGTGCTACATATTATATTGCGTATACCTCACGTATATGGGAAGCTGAATGGAGCTCAGCCGACTCCGGAGTCGCTATACGCACCACTTCTGCGACGCCTGTAGCAGAGTCCAAATAATATCGAGTAGATTCACTCAGCAAAAATCGTTTGCTGTTTTTGGATCAAACGCAAAAGCCGCAGCACGGTAAAAAAATAGATTTTTACTCTACCTGCAGCAGCGAGCAGTCTGTGAGGAGAGATTCAAAAAGTATTAGCTGATGCAAATTTATTTCCTCGTTTATTATTTGCTACATGATATTTCAAAGAGCGCTTAAGGTAATTTTTAATACGTGATTCAAATGAATACAACTATGTAACAAAGTTATACAAACTAGTAACGTATACTAAATTCAAAAACATTATAAACAGAGGTGGCAGTTTGTAACTTGATTTATTTATTAAAAACATGTATAAAGCAGAAGGTTCAAAATATCTGACAAATATTGTGGGAATTTAAATATAAAAAAGGACATATTAAGCTAGTAAACTACATTTATAGCTTTCTTAAAGGTCTTAACACTGCATTACTCGCGGTACGAGTATTTCTCTCATATTTTCTGCGAAATCGTCAGTTTTCGGAGATGGCTTTGCGAGCGGAGCTGTCCTCCATTCTAGCTGACTTATTTGGCGTCTTCTTTAACTTGGCCAATTAAACGGGTGCATTTCTCAAGTGATTGGCTGCATTTGTGAGAATTTCTCTCATCGCGCTACGTCTGCCGTAGTACCTTTAACATTGAAAATGTTTCTGTTTTCCTGTATGGGGCATCAAATTGTGAAAAAGTGCATGCTACATTTGTCACACATGACGTCATATGCATGAGAGATCATGTTAGTTTGGGTTATTGTTTATGCGGACGGAATATGTTTAAATGACAAAAATAAATTAAAACTAACTGAAACTAACCGAACGTTGATTGAACTACTAACCCAAACTAACCAAATGTAACCAAAAGCACCAAAAAGAGTTAAAATGTATCGGAACAGATTAAAAGAATTAAAGTAAGTTACAAGTAATTCAAATTAACCGAACTTTTGCGGCTAAACAAAACTAACCAATTAAATTAAAATTGGTTATAACGTATCGGATCTGGTTCAAATTACTAAAATAAATTGGAACTAACCGAAACTAACCTAAAGTTGATTGAACAACTAACCAAAAGGACCAAAAGAAGCTAAACCGTATCGGGACAAATTAAATATTGTTACGGCTAGCCTAACAACCATCCGAACGTTTTTGTGCTACCCTATACAACTAGCCGCCGTGCCCCGCGCTTCTTTGTCTGTATGACTCATCGCCCGGCTAGACGCGAAGTTGCGGGATCGCTGGAATTGTCTCGATGGCCTCGTCGAGATCATATAGAGTGGCCTCGGAATACTTCCCGAATATTCGTGATTGATTTAAGATTATATATAAGCAGACCTAAGGCGAATGTTAGGCAGTCAGTCGGTTAGTCAGTTCAGTTCAGTTAATCATTGAGTGTTGAATAGATATTAGTTGTAAAGTTATAAGAGTAGTTTAGAGTGTTAAATTGTATACAGTGGTAGTAAATAAAGAGAGTATTAGTTGAAAATAGCAAAGTTGTAATTCTGTTAAGAACCCACGGGAAAAACGTAACATTTGGTGTCAGAAGTCGGATTGTGAAGGGACCGGACTTGCGAGGTACAAGTACGTCAGCGAGACCGTTTGACTGGTGGATTCTGGTAAAAGTTTATAACATTCTATGGTCAATACAAGGCAACAAACGGCAGAAATGGAGCAAATTAATAAAATGTTGGCCGATTTCATGGAAAATCTAAATGCTGAGAGACAAATAGAACAGGACCGGCTGCAAAAATTTTTTAAAGATCAAGAAGATAAAAAGCAAGCGGATCGGGAAGAGGATGAACGTAAAAGACAAGCAGAACAGGACAGGCTAGAGAAAATTTTTCAAGATCAAGAGAATAAAAGGCAAGCAGAACTAGACAGGCTTCAGAAAATTATACAAGATCAAGAAGAGAGAAAGCAAGGGGATCGGGAAGAGGATGAACGTAGAAGGCAAGCGGATCGGGAAAAGGATGAATGTAGAAGACAAGCAGAGCAGCTTCAGAAATGGATGCTTGATGTAATTGTAGGCGAGCAAGGAAAATTACAGAAAATATTGGACGGGCAAAATGAGAAATTTGAAAAAGAAGTAAACAATATACAAAAAGAAGTTGGAACTGTACAAAAAGAAGTAGGAAATGTACAAAAAGAAGTTGGAAATGTACAAAAAGAAGTAGGAGACGTACAGAGAGAAATGAAGAATCTACAAGCAGAAGTTACCAGACTAAAACATCAAGTACCCACCGAGAGGGCATTCGCCTCAGCACAAAACATCAAACCTCCAACGTATGACGGTCAAACATCGTGGACAATGTACAGAAGGCAATTTGAAGCCGCTGCTGTTGCCAACGGTTGGAATAACGAAGAAATGGCTACATTACTAGTGGTTGCGCTTCGTGGATCTGCCCTGGAACTATTGCAGACTATTCCCATCAGCCAACAGGGGAAATATGACATACTTGCAGCTGCCCTGGAGAGACGATTTGGAGACCAACATAGAAGGCAACTGTATCAGGCACAAGTTAAGTCCCGACATCAGAAGCCTGGTGAAAACCTGCAAGAGTTTGAGTCAGACATTAGACGTCTCATTCAACTGGCCTACCCGGGAGCGACAGAGGAATTTCAAGAGGAACTTGCTGCCCAATATTTCGTGGATGGTATTAGAGATCCAGAAACTCAGAAGATGTTACGTCTAGCCAAGTTTGATAACAGCCGTGAAGTTTTGGGTAGAGCTCTGGAAATCGAGGCGGCCTGTAACATTTCTAAGCCAGCAATCAGGGACGTATCCATCAAGGAAGAAAATTTGGCGAACAGTTGTGAACTTACTGAAATGGGCGGCATTTTGAAGAAATTAACCGAAGTTCTTCAGGCCACGGGGAGATTACGGGAGTCACTAGAAGTTAGGCCATACACCCGTAATCAGTGCTACAGATGTGGCAAGACTGGACACTTCAAAAGGGACTGCCGAGTACAAAGATTCCAGAAGCCAATAGAAGATAGGCCACATAACCGAAATACATCAAAACAGTGTTATAGATGTGGAAAGACTGGACATTTCAGAAGGGACTGTCGAGTACGGATATTCCGGGAGCCAACAGAAGTTAGACCATGTAATCGAAAGGCTATAAATCAGTGCTATAGATGCGGCAGGACTGGACATTTCAAAAGAGACTGTCAAGTACAAAGATTCCGGGAGCCACTAGAAGATAGGCCACGTAACCGAATTGTTCCAAATCAGTGCTATATATGTGGCAACATTGGGCATTTTAAGAGAGACTGTCCAGTACAACTACGACCTACAGCTCCATTCAGAGACAACAGCAGTTCAAAGCCAAGTCAGGAAGAGTTGAAACAATATAACTTTAAGGCTAAGCACAGGGAAGGAAGATGGCATAGTAATACAGATGCTTTATCCAGAAGGTCATGTGAGGATAATTATAAACATCGCCAAAGAATTGACCAACGAGAAGGAATCACTCCCATTAGGCGAATCAAGTTTAAGGTTGATCAGCAGTGGACCGCAGAGCAACTAAAGAAAGATCAGCTTGAGGATAATGAAATAGCACTGCTACTAAAAGCTAAGGAAGAACGTCAACCAAGACCAAGCTGGAGAGATATTCCAACTAAGGGATCTACTTTTAAATCTCTGTGGGCTCAGTGGGACTCCCTGGTAGTTGAAAATGGACTCCTTAAACGAGCCTGGGAAAGCGCCGATGGCAAAGTAGTGAAGACGCAGTTAGTGGTACCAAAGAAGAGGGTAGCGGAAGTTCTGGACGAAGTACATAATAGAAAGTCTGGTGCTCATCTAGGAGTGAACAAAATGATTGACAAGATCCGCGACAGATTTTACTGGGTCAACTACTGCCAAGATGTGAAATCATGGTGCCAGCAGTGTTCAACCTGTGCCTCAAGTCAAGGACCTCAGACAAGATCCAGTGGGAGGATGAAACAGAATGATATGGGACTACCGTTTGAACGTCTCGCTAGTGACCGAATGAAGGCTCGATATGATCTCCAAGCTAACTCTAGGGGATTTCGAATGAACGATAAAGTCTGGTTATATAACCCGCAAAGGAAGACAGGAAGATCTCCCAAGCTAACACCAGTATGGGAAGGACCCTATACGGTTATCAAAAGAATTAATGACGTTGTGTATAGAATTCAGCGTAGCCCCGGAAGCAAACTGAAAGTTGTCCACCTCGACAGGTTGAAAGCATATCACGGACATGAAGTAGCTGATCGGGACGATCAGAATTAAGAGGGAGGCAATGTTACGGCTAGCCGTAACAACCATCCGAACGTTTTTGTGCTACCCTATACAACTAGCCTCCGTGCCCCTCGCTTCTTTGTCTGTATGACTCATCGCCCGGCTAGACGCGAAGTTTCGGGATCGCTGGAATTGTCTCGATGGCCTCGTCGAGATCATATAGAGTGGCCTCGGAATACTTCCCGAATATTCGTGATAGATTTAAGATTATATATA